>JAFVLL020036324.1:0-35288 GCA_021397915.2 Tor tambroides | reverse complement strand
CTGAGAGACTCTGCCTCTCTAAGACATCCCTTTTATGTTACAGACCTGATGTCAATTAACTTAATTAGTTGCTAGATGTTCTCCCAGCTGAATCTAATCAAAATGTTTTGCTTTTCAGCCCTTTGTTGCCCCTGTGCCAACTTTTTTGAGTCCTGTAACAGCCATTAAATTTGAAATGAGCTCATTTAGTGGATAAAAGGGTAAAATTTCTCAGTTTAAACATTTGTTATGTTATCTATGTTCTATTGTGAATAAAATATTGGCTCATGTGATTTGAAAGTCTTTTAGTTTTCATTTTATTCAAATTTAAAAAATGTCAAAAATTTGGGTTGTAAAATAAATAAAATAAAATAAAAAAGATATCACCCCTTTAAAATGTTTCACAACTCCTCCTTAATTGGGAAGTGACATAATTTGCAGTTGCGCAATACCTATGTTAAAAGCATTTGTCTTGTATGATTATGTGACTGAAAAAGACCATGTTGTTATTTGAGTAATAGAATATGTTTTTCATCTAATGTCCATGTGAAATGAAATGAATGAAAAGGTACCTGATGATGTAAATGTTGTGGTGTACATTTTGCTGTTTGGTTCAGTTGTTGAGTCTTCCGATGAGAAAACAAAAGATTAGTTCCAACAAATATACAAATGACTGACAGAATGCGTTGTTCATATTAATATTGATTAACTTTTGCCAGAGATAATTACTCTATCCCATTGATTATCATAAGACAATCATCAGAGAAATGAAGAGAAAGGTACCATGAAGTACTTGAAGATAAATCTGCTCTATCCGCATCTTTTGATCATGGAAAATGATGGTGCAAGTGTAGTTTCCAGAGTCTTCATCTTTTACATCTTCAATGTTAAGTGTACCATTTTTCATTATTCGCATTCCAGTCCTCCTGCTGAAAATTTTTGATTCCTGTTGCATATTTAGATTGACCTTGGCCAGTAAGATTGTTTTGTCGATTGTGTGGTATTTCCATTCGATTGAATTAATGGAAGTCCCAAGTTGAAGTTCAGGGAGAGGAAACATTACAGTCCATCCCTTCAATACAGCTATGTGTGCACCTTTTACAAGAGAGAGAATCAAATTCAAGACTCAATCACTTAAAGCAGACAGTTTACAGTTGAGCCATCAGTTTCAGAACAACAACCCTTGAAGATGCTTTATCTTTCTTTACTAACACATTTAACAAAGACTATGATGTTGAAGTGATTAGATATCACTTGGATAGATTGCATCAGGATGGTGTTTAAGGAGTGTCTGAAGCTGTACATGTAAATACTCATCGAAGCAACATGTGACAATACTAGAGTGATGGTTCAAACAGACACATTTCTGTGGGAAATTAAAGCTGTAGGATGAAACTTGGATGCTTGCAAGACTGAATATTGTTAAATGGTTATATTTGATTAAGCTTTTAATATGTCCTGTATATTTGTGCACAAGAAATGGTTCTATCAAAATAGAGTTGGCACAGCATGCTTAGCCACTTCCTTTCAAGATTTCTCACAGCTGGACAGAAATATAGGCCATCTGAAATAAAAGATTCTCAGGACTATTAAAAGCAGCTTTGATGTGTCCTTAGCTACCAAATATTTGTTTTCATTTTAAACATAAAGGCAGTCAGTGATCTTCCCCAGCTAGTTATGATCATTTCCTGTCCTAAAGCTGTTTGTCACAATATTAGGTTATTAGTAGATTAGTGGCTTAGATGAATCCTGCATCCGCTCACATACACTCTTAAAAATGCAGGTTCCAGACAGGAGTTTCAATGTCACCGAAGCACTATTTTTGGTTCCCCAAAGAACCTGTCAGTGAACAGTTCTTAAAATAACTATTTTTGTTAGTGTGAAGAACTTTTTAATAATCCGAAGAACCTTTTTCCATTATAAAGAATCTTTTGTGCAATGGAAAGATTCCATGGATGTTAAAGGTTCCTCGTGGAACTATCAGTGCCAATAAAGAACCTTTATTTTAAAAGTGTATGAAGCAGTGTCTCTGCAACAATGCATTAAGATTCACCATTAAAACACTGTTCTGTTAATACACTGACCTATAAACACTGATTACTGTCTTTCAAAAACAGCATATCTGCATACCAGCATAACGTCTGGTCTTAAAGATAAATGTTAGCGAAGAAACTTTATGAGGGCTGTCATTTGAATATTTAACAGTAACCTACCTTAAAATTAATATACATAAGATTATAACTCTCACCCAAAGGCAGCTGCAAGAGAGTAAAGAAGATGATGTACTGATAATTTCTCATCCCTGCTGAAATCCACCATAAGTAAATGTGTCTGACATCAAGGCTAAGTTGTCATATGCTTCCTGTCTTTGACTGTCTATAGAAAAGTGTGCTTTATCAACTCTATAACTTCCTGCTGGCAGACAGTGCTAGAAAGTTGGGGTGGAATTACTGTAAACACCTTCTCTGAGTGTTTATTTTTCCCCAGCATCAAGGCAGTAGGTGTTTTTGTAGGCCTACTTGAAGTGTTGTCATACTGACCCCTACAGAGCTGATGGTGACAGTGCAGAGGAAGAGTATCACACCGCTCTGACTGAACTTAAATCTGCTCAAAAAGGCATTTTATGTTTGCTATTAATACAAGCTAAAGGCGTAAACTTATAGGCAGTTTGCAAACGTAAGTCAATTGTTATTTTAAATATTATAAAGCCAGGCCGATTTCCTGTTAATAATGCAAAGAAGTTTATGGTCTTGAAGGAAATGCACAACTTCCTGTGCCTAAGCAGCGCATCAACTGTCAGAAACCAAACATGTTTCATATCTTTGAAGATATGGGTACATTTGTTTTCACCCATTTGAAATTGAAAGGATATAACAGACACTGTATTTGTTTTCCAGGTCACAGCTATTTGCATACCTATGATGTAGAGAGATTAAATACGGTAATAGAGCAGATCTGTCGTGGAATAGCAAATGACACACACACACACCATTTAGAATGATCTATATCTTTTCCCTGAGGGGCACAACAAAATTGCGCCACAATGTCAAATTTTTCATGTTTTGCTTACTATTTTGACATTTGGTCCTCACAATGTATAAACAACACACACACACACACACATTATAAGGACAGGAGAAAGTAGAATGACCATTAATAGATGTGTGAACGCACACACATGAAAATGAGCATGTCTTCATGTCATGCACTCAAAGGCAAATGAAAACCACAAAATACAGGAAATACAAGCAGTCTCTCGTTTGACCGCTTTTCATCGAATCACTCTCTCCATCTCTCTCTTATTTCTTATTCTGTCTGACTGGCAGGTTAGAAACTCTGGGTACAGACCGCACTGTTTCAGCAGTTTGCAGTTTGTGGTTGTAGCTTCGGTATTTATACCACGGCGTACAAACCATATTGAGCTTGTTGGAGCAATGGGAAGTTTTTTAAGTTGTAACCGAAGGTAGGTCATCTGAACAGCTTGATATTATGTAGGCTACTGAGACCAAGTATTGTAGCAGTCTATGTTGTTGTATTTTTTATTGGGACATAAAAAGTCATCTAAAAAATCTACATTGCTTATTATGGCAGTGCTAAAGTTTACCGGCTGATTGTTCATTTTTTAAAAATGTTTCTGAAATGGAAAATTGTGTGAGACTTTATATAATTTACATATATATATTTTTTTATCCTCAGAAAGAAGAAACCTGAAAACACTGGTAAGCAAATTCTTCAGCTGATATATTCTGATAAAGCGTGTTGCAGCTAATAGAGCGCATTAATAAGGAAGTGTCTTCTTAGATGTTTTATAGATCTTTGACAGAAATCAAGCATCCGTTTAGTTTTATGTCACAGTTCATGTGGTTCACACTTAACACTTCTCTTTGTGCACTTCTGTATCTGACAGCTGTTTAAATTGCTTCAGTTTTGTGATGATGTAGGCCTACATTTAAGGAAAGATATGATAATCATTGTATCCAGTGAATGGATGCACTGTTCAGTGACATTTACATTTATGTTTTATTGAGCAGATAATGACAATCAGAGAGAAACAGCAGCAGACACAAAGGTAAGAATACAAATCAGTCATAATGTTTTATAGGAGTTTATTAGACTGTTTGACTGTGAAACCACTTGTTTTCTGTCTTTGCTCTCTAAATAAAGGCAGTTTGACTAAAATTAAACAGTATGAATGTTGTGTTAGTTTCTTGTAGCTCTTATATTTTTAGTACTGATGTCCAGGTTCACACTCCTGATAACATCATGTTAAAACAGGAGGGCGTTAGTTAAGATCTAATGGTAGTTTCATCACAGGTATTTTTGGCTTTCAAAGTTGTTCCGTTTTAAAAAAAAAAAAAAAACAGTTGATGCGTTTACTTGTTTTGCATTTTGGGGCTTTATAATGTCTGTTCTGAATAAATCTCTTTACTGTAATATTCAAATGATAAACATTTAGTCACACTGGTTTTTCCTGTTTCTCCAAATGATGCTCTCAATGAGACAGAAATAGAATCCAGGTAGGAAAGTGTGTCAAAGCAAATGACCTTGAACTTTAAGATGCTGGTAAATGCATTTAAAGGACAACTGGATTAACCAAATAGAATTTTCAGTGCAATCACATTCAAATTCATCAATTAACTAATACTTTAGAAAAATGTCATTTTTATTACTTAGGTATAGAATAGTGCCTCATTAAAGAAGACCTCTGACCTCAAGACATAGTCATGCAGGATGTATTGTTCACTTACATAATGATTCATTCATTGTGCTTTATATTATAATTTTATAGTGTATAAAATTGTGTGTGTGTGTGTGTGTGTATATACATATACATATGTATATGTGTATATGTATATATACACACACACATATATATATATATATATATATATATATATTAGTGCTGTCAAACGAAAAGTTTTTGTTTGCATAATATATGTGTGCTGTGTATATTTATTATGTATATATAAATACATAAATAAACACATGCACGTATATATTTAAGAAAAAATATGTTGTTTATATATTGAGTACATTTATATATAATATAAAATATAAATATATATGCATGTAAATATTTCCAAAATATATGCTGTATGTGAGTGTATCTATATATACATAATAAATATACACAGTACACACACATATATTATGTAAACAAAAACTTTTATTTTGGATGCGATTAATCGTTTCACAGCACTAATATATATATATATATATATATATATGTGTGTGTGTGTGTGTGTGTTTTATTTTTCAAAAGCTTTTTCTATTCAAACATTATATTGTCATTTAGCACTGAAATTAAAGGTGCTTTACTGTTCAGACAGTCATTTACAGTAACTGACAATGTTTTGTATGAAGGCACTTCCAACGGAAAGTGGTTTCTAACCAGCCTCCAGGGCACAATAATGCCATTTCTAATGGTCTAAAATAAAGTGAGTTTACAGATAACCAAGCAATGTCTATAATTCTTATTTCTTGATTTAAAATAATGCAGAGAGGAAAAAAAACTTATGGCCATTTTATCATTTTATATATTCTATATTTTATTTTTTATTATTAGTCATCTAATTGTTTTTTTCTTCTTTAAGAAAGTAATTTATATAAAAGTGTATATTTGATGTTTTTTTCTTGGTTTAAAATAATAACAATGTGTAACAATTACAGCAAAAGCTATTTTATTATTTATTATTTTTATTACTTTATATATTATTTTATTATTAGTCATTTTCATTTTAGTCCTAACTTTTTAAGTCAGTTTCAGAAAGACATTGATAATGCTTATTTCTTTTTTAAATGAAGAAGCCATTTTTATTTGTATTATTTTGTTATTTTATTTCCTGCTAGTTATCTAATTTCTTCTTTAAGACTGAGCTCTTTTTTTAAGACAGTTATATAAAAACATAGATTGATCTAACTTGAATCTGAATGGTAAGACTGATCGTACATTAGTTAATAATTAGTTGGTAAAACTAGTTCTTAAAACAGTCTTATTAACATAGTGGCTGTGTTTACGCAAACAGCCCTGAATCTATAACCACAAGGCTATACACCACCTTGATTTAATCTGCCTCATCAACATGATGAAAAAGACTATACAACAAAAACACAAAGAAAGAAAGAAAGAAAGAAAGAAAGAAAGAAAGAAAGAAAGAATTTCATGCATTAAAACAATAATAAATGTTTGATTCAGTCTGATTCTTGCCCAAAGTGTACAGTTTCTCTGACAGTACTCCACTGTTATACACACAGTAAACATTGTTTTCCACAACCTTGGTCACACATTAATGTAATAGATATTGAAAGTTTATATATATATATATATATATATATATATATAAGCCAGTTTAAAGACTTCCTCTGCATAGTTCACATATCTTGCCTCTCTGACCCACAGACAGAAGATGTGCTCTATGCCTCCATTGACCACGGTAACGTCAGTCCAAACAGACCTGTTCGAGACGACGTGGAGGACAACGACTGTGATTATGCTGTTGTAATGCTCCCTCAAAACACAACAAACACGGCCAAGCACAAAATCAACGAGGACAGTTCAGATGATTATGTGCTCATGGGCTGAGCGCTGAGATGCTCCTGTGGCTGAAATCTGCACATTCAGCTGGAATGGACACCTGAGATACACAAGCACAGCTTTAAAGGCTTGTTAACTTGTATAGGTTGCAATGATATTCAGCTTTTCAGAATTTGTATTTATTTGTTTTTTAAATAATTAGTTTATTTCAGGTCTGTTTTTGTCACTGCGTGTTTACAGCATGAAGTAAAATACGTTAAAGACTTTTGATATTTTGATGCAATTTAAGTAATTACTACCTTCATCTACATGCACAGTGAATAAAAGTGCATATTTTGTGTGTTTTCTTGTATGTATGTGTGATATATAAATGATAATAGTGATTTCTTTAATGTAAGTCAAGAGAGATTTATATTTTTCCAGTGATGAAAACTAAAACCCTAAAGAATAGTAATCAATAGGTGACAAAGTATATCATTAAAGAAGAGTTGCATGCATTTGATATGAGGAATTATTGTATGAAACTTGAGAGAAATTGTAATTACTGTATATTTTACTCAGTTCAAAGATGCATCTAGTAGGGTACAATGGGGCTAAAAGCTCACCTTAAGAAAAAATGTGCTATTCACTGCGCCTAAAATGTATAATTGCAGAAAAAATGTATATGTTGTATTGAACATTAATGGAGCAACAGATTTTGTGTGAAAATATGTCATTCAAGTTGTTTATTTTGTTTAAAACTCTTATAAATGTATGAGGTGGCAAGGGGGCCCACCAGCATGGGGTAAAAGGCACACGGTATCGATACAAATACTTCAGCTAAATTAATGATTTTTTTTAATAATGTCTAAGGTAATACTTGTTCGAAACAATCACTTTAGCAAAGTTTGTACTGTTTTCTGCTTAGTTTGAATATATATATATATATATATTTGTTCAATATAGGCCAACTGTCATTAAAATGTTAATATAAAAAATATATTTTAAAATACAGAAAGAAAATCATTTTAATAAGTAAAGATTCTGAAAGTATTGAAGGATATCCAATAATAATTGAAAATATAATTACAGTAGTAACAACAAATGATATTTTATTATATGATATGATTAATATCATGTTTTTAAATATGATGGTTTCATTCTAAACATGGTGATTATCTCTAATATGGACACATACATAATATATATGATATTTATAACAACATAGGCTAATATATGATATTAACCATCTGAATCTAACCATGTCATGTGAACAAATGGAAAAGTCAGCGATCTATCAATTATCATGTTAATTACTGTGCGCCTTTAGCCCCAACAGCAGAGGCGCTTTTTACCCCAAATACCATGCTTTTACATATTCTTTCGTTATTTAAAAACGCAAAACTGAAAATCATAAAGAAGATATTTGTCTCAAAATACATGCATTAATTTTAGCGATTCTCATTTGCTACTTAAATCTACAACATTTTAAAAAACATAAAATATTAGATCAAGTAAGCACAGAATCAACTTTGCGCTGCTGCACGCGATCGCGTCAAAGATCAGACAAATAAACATGTGCATCTTGAAAAGCGGATGTTTTGGAAAGTGCTACGCCACGTTTTTGTGCCATCTAGTGGTTTAGATGAAAATATCAAAGGCGCCTTTTACCCCGGGGCGCCTGTAGCCCCGTTGTACCCTATCTTAAATTATTCCAGTATCATCATATTGGGTAACAAGTGAACACAATAAAACCATATTCATTCAGACAAAAGTCAGTTATAATTATATAATATAATAAAGGAAAATGAAGTTAAAAATGAAGGAAAAAAGTTGTCACATCTTTATTGGAGCAAGTATTCACATACAGTTCATATGTTTTAATATTATAAAAGTAATGCAATTTTATTGCAGTTTCATTCATAATTTGTGCATAATTTTATTTCTGTTTAAATTTTGAAAAACCTAAATTCTGTTTATTGGCAAAATACACTGTGTCAGCTTGCCTCACTAATAATAATAATAATAATAATAATAATAATAATAGTAATATAACATGTTTTATTTATAAAGTGCCTTTCTCAAGTCCAAGGTCGGTATTGGGGCAACGTGTTCAGTGATGTAACTTTTTTCTAGGCAATAATGGTAGATATGTTTAAACAGCTTTATTTTTATTTTATAATTTTACATTTTATTGTATCTAATTTTACACCCATTTTAAAGAAATACTTAACACAAAAATGAAAATTTGCTTAAAATTTACTATAATTTGTTTCTTCATCAGAATAGATTTGGAGAAATGTAGCATTACTCACCAATGGCTGCTCTGCAGTGAATGGGTGCCGTCAAAATGAGAGTCCAAACAGCTGATAAAAACCATCACAATAATCCACAAATAATCCACACGACTCCATCAGTTTTGTGAAGCGAAAAGCTGTGTGTTTGTAATAAACAAACACATCAAGATGTTTGTAACTTTAAACCATCACTTCTGGCTAAAATACAAGCCCTCTATCCATAATATTACCTTCTCCGGTAAAAAAAAAAAAAAAAAAAAAAAATTGCATCTCCTGAATCAGAAGAGAAATATGCACAGATCAAGCATTGCTTACAAGCAAAATCAGTACAAGACAGTTGTAAACAAATATGTGGGTGCATTTTTTTGTTATTATGGATGATGGACTCATATTTTAACCAGAAGCAATTGGTTTAAAGTTAAAACGCCTTGATGGATTTTTTATTTTTTTTTCTAACATACAGCTTTTCAATTCATAAGATGTTGACTGATGAACTGGTGTCCATCAATGTTTTTATCAGCTGTTTCAACTCTCTGAGGACAACTATTCATATGGTGTTTCAATGAGATTATGCTACCAAAAAAACAACCACTAGATGGAGCAATACGCTTTTCATGTTGAATGCTATGATGGCAGAGGTTGAGAACAAAGGTACAAAGCTTTAAGATCTAAATTTGGATCGAATGAAAATTCACACTGTCATAGTTCTTGGGGAATCCCACAGCCAAATCAAAACCCCAAAAGATAAATCGATGACATCCCACCAGTTTCAGTTTCTGCAGGAGTATCTAGTGTGATATCTGAGGGCGTACCTGATCTTTCCTTTCCAGTGACAAGAATTCAGCTACCCCTAAGTTTCCACATCGTTCCCCTAAACACTGAATCACACTGAAAGAAGGGGACCATGTGAGATTTCATCTCAGGAGGGCAGATGACTAAGATTCAAAGGGTTTGTATCTCCACTGCTTGACCACAAATCTCACACAGTTATTATAAAAAAACAAACAAACAAAAAAACACAGTCTCCTGGAGGAGGCATCTGTTTGAAGCAGGTACAAGTCACATACTGTACTGCTTATTTAACAATGACCATTTGAGAAGAACTTGTTTGTACAGATACAATCAACACAAACACTACTAATACGTGAGAAGGCTGAGAGAGTAGTTCATTTAACCCTCTGCTACTGTTAAGTCATTTTGGACTGAACCCCCCCCCCATAATTACATAGTAATTTATGAAATGACTATACTACTGTATATTTAAATTCAATAATGTTTTTATTTAATATTTGGTGTAGTGCTGTCAATCGATTAAAAAATTTAATCGCGTTAATCACAGTCATGCACTGTGATTAATCACGATTAATCGCAAATTTAAAGTACTAGGATTTACCTGTAAATGTGTTGAAATAAATAAATGCATGACAAACTAGTTTAAGGAAACAGAACCTTTCACACCTCTGCCAGGAATGAGACATAATCCTTATTATTCTTTTGTTTTTATTCAGCCATTATCAGCCTTTATACTGCCAATAAAACGTTTACCAAGCCACATCGCTTCAATCCCAGTATACATTTACCCAACTATTATCAAACATATTTCTAAATAAATACAACAAAACATTTTCTTGCGACCTTACATGAAGTAGCCTATTATGATAAAATGCATTATGAAGAAGAATTGGACCTGTTCTGCAGGTGCATTAGAGCTAACATTAGCATCATGCTACTTAGACAGTTTATGAGATTAATAGTACACTTTTACTCAAAACTCACTTTAAACCACCATGAAATGTTTGTAATAACTTCCTTTTGCGATCACATGTGTATATATATGCTTTAGGCGGCCGCGGTACATTATAAAAGTAGCCCAAAAAACCGCAACCCATGGCTCTGTAATTTTTCCCGCGACTGTATTTTCAAAATAGCCCAATTGCGCGGGATAACCGCAACTCTGGCAACACTGGTTCGCTGTAACCTTATCACATATGAGTATACATATCTCTCGCGCACTCTCTCTCTCTCTCGGACACACTCGCTCTCTCTCTCTACGCGTTCGCTTCTCTTTTGTCTAGCCCGGCGCCTCATAATCACACAATCCCTGCGTACCAATGTGCATACTATCCACCTTATCTGCCCTAAATAGTATTGAAAATTACTAATATCACATAGAATTTAGGATGGATAGTGTGCACATTGGGACGCAGACAATAGATTACCTTCCGCGCTGCGATGACGGCAAGAAGTTGGAGTCAAACCTTATCAAACGATTAATTTGGTTAAAAATATATATATATTAATGTGTTAAAATTTTTAGATTAATCGCATGCGTTAACGCGTTAACGTTGACAGCCCTAATTTGGTGTTTTGAGGGGATTCCATCCTAAATGAACAATACCAGAGGGTTAAAAAGAGTTTAGCTATTAAACTCGAAGACATATAATACTGAAAAGTACAATAATAAAGTTTATTTACATACTTTTAATTATGTGCAATGTAAAATAGGTTCTCTACATTTGGCCTGGTTAGTATTAAGGAAAACATTGTTTGCGTCTGATTTTTGTTTCTTTTAACATTCTGATATAAATAATTATGTACAAATTTGAATAGTTCAGATGATTAATATCTATAACCCAGGCTAGTTTTCTACAAATCTACATATTAGTGATATCGCTGATGCTGAAGTTGTCCCAGTTATTCCTCATCACATACTAAGAGAAATGTTCCTTTGTCATCACCTTTCATCTTTTGAGTCAGTGTGACTTTTGCTCTTCATTCAGGCACTTTTTGCTTCGGGGATGCTCTCTTGAGATGACTATTTTTCCACTAGTATTGTTTTTCATGTGTAATTTTGACCACAGACATATCTTTGCCTTCAGTTCTCTGCTGGTATCCTGTTTCATCATAAAAAGCGAGTGTCTTTCAGGCATTGAAGAGTTCAGCTGAGGAGTTGTAGATGGAGTTGACTCTCTGTATGTAACTGGCATAGGGTTCCACCTCTTCAACATCAGCGGGCTTCATACACACAGACGTATGCTTCAGTGAACCACACAAAACACTTTTACAATCGATACACACCGTATCATTGAAAATTACAACCTATATAGTGAATAATGCAGTTTGGTGTAGTATTAAAAACAGAGTTTGACAGAGATTTCTTACCTGGGGTGGTTTGTCTTCAGCTGGTGTTGAGATTTTGGATTTGCAGCAAAGCATCTTCAGTGCACTACAAAGATGCAATGCAAATACAAACAGATATCGATTAGATATTAGTCTATTAATTAGTCATCCTGATATGCAAAGAAATTCAGTTCAACAGCAGTGCAGTAAAACATCCCACCTTAAGTCGCTGAGCTTTCTGCGTAGTGGGTAAACCACGGCCAGAGATAAAAGAATAAAACCAACAGAACCAACTGATATGGCCATAATTTCCCATGGAAATGGAGACTGCTTTTGGTTTAATACACCTGCAAAAAAGGGATTTATTTACTTTGTAATATAATGTTACAATGCAATATAGACAAAAAAATATATATATAAAGAAAGTCTGTAATATTGCCAAGACTGATTCCTTTTTAATACAAACCACTTGTGAGTTTGAATGTGAGAACTGTATGTGTCTATTCACTTTTTTTGCTCAATATTTCATCAGAGTTTTTCTTAAAATATTGGCAAAATATTTTGAAGCGGTGGACATTTAGAAAGTAACATTGGAAGAAAAAAAACACTTTTCACACTCTAACTAGTTTATTTATTATTAACCTGTCCAACAGTGTATCTACATGAATTCTGTCCTTTTTCCCTCAAAAACTTCTCAAATCATGTATTGTGTAAAAAAATTATAATAATAAAAAAAAACTATCAACTTTTCAAATCATGTACTGTATTGTGTAAAATACCTTGATTTTTCTTTTTATATATAATATTTACATCGATTTGTTTTTCTTTTCTTTACATATAATATAATCTCATATTACATATTAAACTGTTAACTGACACAGTTGTCTCCTTGGTAAATAAGTACACTAACTTTTGAAAAGGGGGGGGGGGGGGATTGTTGGTCATCATAGAAAGCTTGAAGAAGTTTCATAGTTTAAGATTGAAAATTTGACCAGGTGGAATACCATAAAATCTATACATAAAATGTATTAGAAAAGCAGAAAATAAATGACAACATTATGATTAAAAAAAGAAGCTAATCTAGGAGATCTGATTTCTAAAAAAAATCAACCCCTAGTGGACATAAAAGTACCTGGAGCTGAAGAAACAACCAAAACAATTTACAACCGATCTACTTATGAAATAACTTCTCTGTTCCATTTGAAATACTGTGTTCCTACCTGTTGTGAGATTAAGTGTGCTCTTGTGCTGAACAGAGCCGGACTCTGAGGTATATTTGGCCACACAGGTGAGCTCACTGATGGTGATATTATCTGGCAGATATACTCGATTCTCCATCATAAAAAACATGCCATGCTTCTGGACAGAGCTGTTTTTGGAGGAAAAGTTCAAGGCAGGTTCCCAATGAAGAGTTGGTGCTTTCTGTTTAAATATGGAATTACAAACAGCAATCCTTTGACTGTTTTCACTGTTCACTATATAAAATTAACGTTATTTTGGTAACACTGTACAATAAGGTTAATTAGTTTATGTTAATTAATAGATTACCTAATATATTTGTTACAGTATTCATTAATCTTTGTTAATATTAATTAATAAATGTACATTGTTAGTTCATGTTAGCTGAGGTCCATTAATTATTATTAGCAGATACAACTTTGGATTTTAATCATGCACGGTATTAGTAAATGTTGAAATTAATATGAACTGAGATATTATCATACTGAGATATTTGAAGTTAAAAATAATTAAGTTAACTAATGTTAACAAATGGAACCTTTTTCTGGATAACCATATTAGATATTATCTCCACATGAAAAGCAGCTAGTTTAAAAAAAATCGAATGTATGTAAAATGGTGATTCTATAAAATGTTATAAACAATATGGCAATTAACGTTTTCTTAAGGTCAAGTGCTTGCTTTCACTGACCATTGGTTAAAAATGGATTTAATAATTTCTGTTCTTATTTTGTACCTTATTCATAAAAATAGCAGTTTTTAAATAAATAAATGTTGTCTGACCTGTCAGTTGTTTAATCGCAGAATCTTTATTCTGATGTGAGGCAGTGTCTTGATTTCCTAGAACAGTTAGTGGCACAGCGTGTTAGTAACAGGTTAATGTGAAGCTCAGCACAATGAAACACAATCATTCACTCGAGTGAGATTTCCAGTTCATTTCCATTACACAAAAGTGAGTGTGAGATATTAAAGTTTTAGTAGTAGCTTCTGTTACATTTATTTGTTACATTTCTTGTCAATGTTAGTCAGAGGTGTACAACATTGCCCAAAGTATAGATGAAGATTTATTTTCATTACTGTAGCACAAGATGAATGCACCCTGATTCTGAAGAAAATGGAGTTTGAACACCTGGCCTAAATCAGCCGCTTCCATACCACACCACCTACCACCTTAAACAGCATTACTGTCAACAGTCACCACACAAATGTCATTTAGTTCCATGCCAACTGCTCTAAGGTCTTGTTCTAGATTTACAGTTTCTTTTCAGAAGCATCTGTCAGCCTCAAAAACCTCAGCAACTCATCTCCCCCGAAGAATCCCCCCAGAGAGGAAGAGCGCTTCGTCATGGCATGTCCTCTCAAAATAGCAACAAACACAGACAGAAACAAACACAAAACCATCACATGCACGTGAGAGAACAGATTTCTCATTCACCATAAATATCCTTGCAGTCGAAGTGGAAAAGTATAAAAATAGATTTTCCCCGCATGAGTGACAGTTACTAGGCCATAAAGATTTACTTGACACTTTCAAGATAACTGTATTAACTGACTGATTTAAACAATGCCAAGATTTTAACCATAAAGCAAATACCCAAAAAAGGACTTTTTAGGCATTTTAGGACACTTGCAAATGTACGAAATTCCATTAGAAATAGACAATAGACACTCAGCATCGATACCAGACAAAGATGACGTTAAATCAGAAGGCCAAATCATCCACGTACAAAGAGTAGTACTAAAGACTATCTTAGAGTATTAAAGAGTACTAATGAGAATACAATATTAAAAAGTATGTAAACTCACCTCTTGTCTGACTTCTTGCTATAAAGATACTTAGGAGGACAATCGCCGTCAAAGTCCAACTATTCGCCATCGCTACAAATTTTCGGTCAGACTTCTCTTCTCTGACCTTTAAATGTCGTTTATATCTATACTCACAGGTTATGCGCTCTTCAATGCACTTGAAGTAAAAGTATTTTCAAAGTACCATTTTCAAAAGCAGTTCTAAAAATGTCATGTATTCTTTTTCCGTACTATCAATTTTAGATTTAGACCGACTTTATCCAAGTCTTGAGGATAAAGTTAACGCATGCTGATTTGTGGAGTTCAAATGTTTTTCACAACTGCTTATCTCTTTATCAAACTTCACTCATTCTCTTTCACTTGTCTGAGCTCTCCTCCTTTTGTTTCCTTCAGCAGTGTGACGCTGTTGTACACTCCTCCATTTTTTTATAATTTCATATCTTCTCCCACATGAAAATGCTGACTTCCTGTGTTGGTAACCACGGCTGTCATGTGAGAGCGCTTTCTTAGTGCAAGAAGATTGCAGCTTGACAGTGTGTGATGTGTTGGCGGCGATATTTATTGGTTAATTTTGTTGTTTTATTTAGATGGTGGAAAGATGAGACTAATGTGACTTTATAACCCTAATATACTATTATCAGTTATCTTACACAGCTACAGATTAAGAAATATATAACCATATAACTACGTGGACATGTAATACTGATCTGAGTTTAAATGATTTTATTGTCATAATGTTACCTTCACTATGTCTACCAATGGACAGACCAACATTTCCAATAACAGTATGGGAGCTAAGTGGAGTTCTGATCATGTGTGTATGCAGAATTTTTGGAACCAGTTTGAACTTTTGGAAGTGTTGAAATATTTGTGATCATCAGACCAGTTGTGAACTGTATTCTCAAAAAAAAAAAAAAAATGAGAAAGAGGTACAAATGATCAATATCTCTCCACTAAATCATTCATCTTTAAACACTACTTATGTAAGTTACTACTTTTGGCAGTTATGAATTATTATGTCTAGAGTAACTATTTTATAATTATTATTGTTAAATAATTATTTACATGGATTAGCCATAGACAACCTACTGGTGATCATTCATTTGTTTGGATATGCATACATTCATTATTCATTCGTGGTGATTAAGTGGAGGGCAAAGGCTGTTTCATTACCATTTTGAAAGTTTTGCACAACTCACGCAGTAGGGGGGCGAAATGTGACAAATGTCAGAGAAAGCAGCTTTAGGTTATCTTAAGATTCCATTAAGAAAAATAGCCCAATTCAACAAAGAAAAAAAAAAAAACGGTTTAGCAATGACAGTTTGAAAATGGGTGGGCATTTGTGTCTCTCACCATTTCTTGTTCTTTTTGAGCCATCCAAGATTTTATGTTTATGATAAAATGAAGCCCTACAAGGCTATTTTTCATAACTATCTGTAGTTAAGCATTTGTGATGTGTTCATTTGTGTTCAAATAAAAGAGCGAGAACATTGAGTGATGCAAGAGATATTAAAATAGTGCTGGTGTGTTCCAATGGTCAACATTGAAACTGAACAAGTGTAATTTGCACATAAAATCAAAATCTAATATTCCAGAGACCAGAGATTCCAGAGATTTATGTGGTAAATCAAGAAAAACGATCAAAAAGCTAATGGAAGGGTATTAAAGGCATAGTTCACAAAAAAAAGTATTGTGTCATCATCTACTCACCCCCATGTTGCTCCAAACCCATTTTATTGTGTGGAACCCCCCCCCCCCCCCCCACTGAAAATATAAATATATATTTTTTTTTTTTATTTTATTTAACATACTGTGGAGTAAATAAATATGGAACTTTACTCATTTCAGTATTTTTCATATTTAAGTAGGCTGCCTTTTGTCAAGTTTAGGTGTACAATTATGTAAGTAAATTTCAGTTGCTGGACAATTTTTTTGCATGATAAAAGGGTTATGAAAATAGCACAGTCAGTTCATTCTTGTGCAGATGTTGTGCATAGCTCAGACAGATGCAGTCACACAGGATGTGGTTAGCCATGCCCTCCCTCCAATCACATATGGATATTAGCCGTTGTCAGATCACATGTGTATTGGTGTGGTGAGATGTCTGATGAAGCGCTACAGATCAGAAAGAGCACATACTCTTTGCAATCTGCAATGCAGTCAGAAATGACCTTTTTCTGCTGACATATAACAAAACCTTCATTATCAACACCTTCTCTTCACACAAACACCCAGCAGTTCTTGACAGTTCTTTGTTTACCTCTCTGCTGACTTTACTGCATTAACTTGAAAAAGAGCTTGAACCAAACCACTTGAAGATCTTATGAGGCCAGTATGCCCTGTATGCTTACACAATGAAAAAATCCACTTATTATTAGTGAAGTTATTATTAGTTTGAGAATGAGTTGGCAGCAGCTGGCTGAGGAAGTTCAAATGGGAATCATTTTAAAGGAAAATAATGTGAGACCAATAGGCCTTTATGCACTTTACTGTGGTTTTCCTCATCTCAGACCTAAATGAACAACTGTGGTCTTCTAGGGTCTTCTATGTGTCAGTGTGGTGGTTTTTAGACTGAGTTTGGTTTTGATTGCCACACAAGATACGATTGAATATTATGTGTATATCAAAACGATTTCAATGTTGGAGATGTATTAGGCTGTACACATGTACTGAGAATACTTTATAAAAATAAAATATTTCATCTGACTGCCATAATACTGTATGAGTGGGAGCAACTCACATCTGCACAGTCTGAGGAACTTTCCCAGAAATCACCTGTGCTAAAGTGGGCCAGAGGAAAAATGTATTGCTCAGAGGCTGCTCTCTCATAGTTCACATTTATATTTAAATACCCTCGTCCGAGGCTTCCAAATGGGGGTTTTCACAGTGATTCGACAGAAGAACCATTTTAGGTTCCCCAAATAACCTATTAGTGATCAGTTACTAAAAGAACCATTTCCTAAGGCTTCTTCATTAGGGCCACAGGGTGACACACCACCAAGTGTGAAAGGGAGGGATTTGTTTCTATCACGTTCAACCACAGTGTTATGTTTTGATGGATGACAATTGTAATGGAGGTGAAGACGATTACAGTGACATACAGAAGTCACACATTATTAGACATGCGCGAGTCCGATATTATTAGTGTAATTATTTGCACTCTCTAATAGCTCTTTGCACAAGCACATTTCAGTATGGTTGCATGTCTGGCAAGTGTTTTATAATGGACACTCGCTGAAGAAGCATATCAGTTTGCAATAGTCAGTGGTGTTAAAAACACATGGGCATCAACACTCACTCTGAGAGGAACTGTTCACTGATCATGTTGAGCTGCCTTCAGATCACCACATTCGACACAGATCGTTTTTATTTGCTTTTTTAATTTGTGTTTTGCTGTGTTTAATAATTCTGAATGGATCCGTATGTATTTATATACAGTCAGGCAACTCTGTGTGGTCCTGTTTGGTATTGCAGCTTGACTTGTAGTTATAGAAAATTATCTAAACAAATGTGATATTAATTTTTTCCCTCACAGTTTTTGCTGTTGTACTGTATACATAAATTGTAAATTATGAAAATTATTATTTTTTATTTATATTGAAAATTCTTGCAGAAAATATAGTTTTGTGAGAATCATCCTCAAACTTAATCTTGAACTTATTAAAACAATTATCTTTATTAAAAATGTTTTAATCTTAATATTTCTCCTTTTGTTATACTGGAATAAATCATCCTCAGTTGTAGGCCTGTGCTAAAGTTGTTGGGACATGGCGCCCTACCTAGAAAATTTTTCTTTTGTGCTGGCCTCTGGCAGTAGGTGGAAACTGCTTGGGGGGGCACACTGCCGTAGACCCCTATAATTGTCACCACCTTTCACCCCACTAGCAATGGCCATGGGTATAACATGCTAAAGAGTCCAAAAAAGGGTAAAAAAAAAAAAAAAAAAAATTCAGAAAAATCACTGAAAAAAACATTATTTGGCTAGTTTTGGATAGCAATTGGGCTGTTTTTTTGGCAACCCTGTCCCAGTCAAAGAAACTCATGCAGGAGAAATGTTGGTGTGCAGAGGAAATATTATTTAAAAGTTTTCTGTTTCAGGTAAGGTAAAGTATGTTCATCGAGTTAGACTGTTTAATGTTGCTTCTTATATAATCGAACTCCCGCTTTGCCACAAACCGGTCTGGTTTAAACTATGAGAGTACTCTACTGAGAGATAAGCTGATATAGCAAAAGCAGAATGGTCTGACTTTAGCTCTGTGAAATTATGCTACATAGCGTAAAACTAAAATCAGACAGACTGACTGAGAATGCAAATTCACTCTCTGACAGCAGGTGGCGGTTATGGACCAGCAGCGATATAGCGTTTTCTTGGTTCCTGCTGAAAACAGCAGCGCTGCACTTATAAACGCTACTTCAATATGCATTATACAGAGGCAAGATAAAAAGTAAATAACATCTAAACTTTTATGAAGAGAGTCAGTTCCCCTCAGAGATACATTCACACAAACCCCCACCCCCAAATGTAGGGTAATTTGTTTAAAATCGTAAAATTTTAATCATCATCATCATCATCATCATCATATTTTCAACCAGCTCAGGGTGCGCTGTTACATCCCTAGCGTGGTAATATTCAGCTGGTCTAAATTAACTGTAAACCACAGCTTCTTGGGAAGGATTGCTTTATTATAAAACCAAAATTTTAAGCCCTTGATTCTGATTGGTTCAGCAGTGGCTTAGGAATACTGATGTAATGAGCTCAAAGTTGTATGTTTATAGAGTAATTTACAAAGGCTTTGAACGTGGCTCAACCGATCAGACTCAAGGACCGGAACTATCTAATTTATAAGAAAAGATACACACTTGTGATTTAGAAGCAGGGTTATGAAACCTGCTCCGAAGCCAGGCTAGAACCATATTTGCAATGTTAACCCCACATTACGGGTCCCAATGTGTACAGTCTGCAAAAATAAGAGGATGCACACGTCATTATGCAAACAGGTCGTGCTGCATTCATCCAATCAATGACACTGACACTGCAAATATGTTAACCCAGGTTTTAAGAAAGTACAATGTGAAACGTCAGTTTATGAATACCCAGGATTGTTAACCCCGGTAAATTATGAACATTGTGAAACAAGAAGATAGATAACATTGGATTCTGTTTATCAGGATTTTAGAATTTCAAGTGATGAAAGTGCGAAGAACATTTAAATAATCTGCGATAGCTTTTTCTATACCTTTTGTCCAATAAATGTTAAATGGAACTTCTTCATAGAACCACAGAGGCCAATAAAGAACCACTGTTTTAAGAGTGCATCAATTTGTAGTTTTATAATGAATAGTAAATGAACATGAAATTAATATGGATAGCAGCTATGATCATATAGCCATGGAAGAATCTGATGAGAATTTTTTGAGGTTTTTTTTAGATTTTGACTTTTGAATGCAAACTTTGATATTTTGGCAACTCTCGGTACAGTAATTTTTGGAAACATGGAAAATATTCTGAAGCAGGAGTTTGAATTCTCAAACATGAGGCATTGATATGCTTTATTATATTTAATGTAATGTGTTGAATAAATACATGTTTGTTTGTAACTCTGCTGTGTTTCTCTCTGAAGAAAAAAAAAACACCCACACAAACACATTTAATGTGTGCAGACTTAAGAACGCAAGCCACAAACAAACAATCCACTAAAATGTTACTGTGAAGGCTGTGTCATTTACGGCAAATCAGATCATCTGCGGCGAAATGCAGTGTAATGGAGGAGCAAGAGCTACTTTCGGTTGTTGTGCGAATGTGTGAGCATGTATCTCACCACCTCTCTGCTTCTCTGCTTATCACGAGAACTGACAATTGCCCCCATTAGAGTTAACACTTCTCTGCCACCAGTGGTTGGAAGCAGTTGCAGGCTAACCTAACCACATGCTGTTAAAAAAAATACAACCGCAAGTTTATTGTTCTCACACCTGAGATTATTCTAAAATTGTCTCATAATAATAAGTCATTGAGTTCACTATGTTTGAGGATGTGTCAGAAAATTGAGGGTGTTCCCATAAAAACACAATGGAGATCAATGGCGTGAATCTCATCTATGGATATTATATACTATAGTATTAAAAGAGATGTCAACAATGTAACAAACTGTACTCCGCTATAAACATTTCAACCTTCTAACACATTACTATTACAGTGAACAGAAGGTTCAAGTCCCCTGAACTACATGGCAAACAACCCTAAAAGTTTCCTCTGAATCAAGATATATATAGCCTATAAATGTTAGCAACTTCACTATGATTCAGACAGCATGATTTAAGACTCACATGCAGAAAGTTTAACTTCATCACATTAACAAAAATACTACAGTAGGATGTCACAGAAACACACTGTCACATCCAGAGAACAGGACAAATTAGAAACCAATACCAAAAGTCAATAGTAATAAAAACAACAGTGAAAGAAAATAAGACCAGAATTTCATAGAATGTCAAAACTTCACAAAGCTAAATGATACACAAACTATTTTGCAAAGCGGAAGCAAGCTATTTTCTGTGAATGTGCGAGTATTCTCATTCATTAGCATCTTTAGGTAAAAACAATTTACGGGCTCAATATGTTTTGGTGTCCTCTGTTGACAAGAAACGTGCACTGCAAGCTGTTTTTTTAAACTGAGATATCACCCCTAGGGTGAAAGAATACCTAAAACTGAGAGTTTAGAATGCCATTTTGTAAAATAATTAGATTATATGTCATATTTAAGCAATATCACACAAGCAAGAGTGCTGTTATAGCTAATATCGGCATGATTTCAGCCACTGGCGCAAGGCTGCTGATATTCACTGCACGAATGTGAATGTGAAATTGTTAATATTATAACATATTATGTTGATTATATTACAAAATAACATTCTGAACTCTCTTTTTAGTTTATGGATGTTCATAAACTCGCATGTGATCCTCCTCAAATGCAAATGTTCAATAACAGAAAAAGGTTTGTCATCACTTAGTGCTATATTCACTAATCACTAATATATGACTAATTAAAAAAAAAAAAACTTAAATAAATCTCTCAGATGATGACCATATAATTAAAAACCTTAATTATAAATGCTAAAATAAATGTAATAATAATAATTTATAGGCTACACTAGAGAGAAGTGTTACAAATGACGGTTTGGAGGTTGTCGTGGGTTTGTTTTGAACGTCCCCTAGCGGTGTGATAGCGGTAGTGACGTGGTCGGATGTTTACGATCTCCATGGTAACCATTACCCCAATCTCTCACAAATAAAACACATACCTGTTACAAGCAGACATGAGCGTCTCTGTGACACACACATTTCAGAAGAAAAATGAGGGCAGTAGGGGATTCAGACAGCAGAGGACATATGATTATTTGTACGGTGAGTTACAGCTGCAAATCGATGGCCTATTTGACCAAATAATATATTCGGATGTTATGAGAAAGTATATTGTGTCATTTATTATTTCAAAAGGCTGTTGTATTAAACTGTGGATGTTGGTCCTGCTTTAGACCCGGTATACACATTGTCAGCTAATGTGGATCACGCCAGGGAAAACCTTCGAGCTCATGCCTCAATGGATCGAGTGGTAAGTTGAGAGACCCAAAAAGTAAGTAAGTAAATAAATAAATACAATCTGAAACAGCTACAAACACTAGCACAGCACAGTGCTAATTTATGCAGCTATTGAGTCCTTGAACTGCTGCTCCTTCCATGTAAACACTGGAGACCGGAAAACACAAACACAATGTCGTTTTCCACTGCGAACCCCAAGTACTGAAGTTCAAGTTTGATGAACTCTGACTTTTGATTGGGCAGAGAGAAAACACATTTAGCTAAAACAGGACTTACAGTATATGTAACACATTTTGATTGAATTTAAACAACAAGCTTAAAAGATGCATGTTTTGGCAATGTTTAAATAGTCTCATTAAAGCCTGCCCTTGTGAAAAAGACAGAGCCTACAATTTAGCATAGCTACTTCTAAAAATAGTACTTGTTACAGAAATGATTTACTTAAAAAAGAAATCAAAATGACATAATTAGTTCTAGTGTCTTTGAAATAGTGTATTGACAGATTTACTGGCAAGCTTTTATGTTAAACTAAAATATACTTTTATATTTAAATATACAAACTTGTATGTCATTTATTTGAATATATCTGGTATTTCATATCTGTAACAATGAAGTTGCAATGTAGTATATTTAAAATATACAACTTTAAATATTGAGAAACACACTACAGTTAAAATTATAATCAAGTACTTATGTGCTTTAGTATGTTAGTCATCACAGAAGAATAAGTGCACTGTACTTCTTTAAATCATGACAAAAGATTATTAAAATATAATAAATTAATATAAACATAATGCACAGTTTTCAATCCACATGTAACATGATTCCAAGTTAAAAATGCATTTTTCCAAGCGAGAAAAAAACATAATACTTGCAATTAATTTAATGTGTACCCAAAACTTCATTTTGGCACATGAAATAAAAAGGAAGATTGCGAATATCTCAGCATGTAATCCTTTTTTTGAATATACAGAAAATGAATGGCAAGTTGGCTATTGAGTTTTTACTTTCTTGGAAGAATTTATAAATATTACAGATAAAAGGTCTCGTGCTGGTTAAATAGGTCTACAACTGTTTGGTTGGCAAATGGCTAAAATGCTGCAAGTCTGAACTTCTAAATGGTTTTATTTAATTGAAACATAAAATGGAGTACCCTGCTGACACTGAAGTGGTTATTTTGAGTTATTACAGGGCTCTCTGAAATACTTGATTCTGATTGGTCAATCGCCCCATTCTGACAGCTAAACAGTGAGCTATATTGTCCCTGGCAGCCTGTTTCCTGCACTGTGCTGGTTTCATGTCTCTTGAATCACAACACCGTCTCACACGATTTCAACTCAAATCAATATTTCAGGTGCATTTATTTGTAATCTTGTTTGTTAATCTCTCAGGACAATGTACAGCTATTCATTATCACATTATGAATTCTCTCTTGTGTAGGACAGTCTGGCCATCAGTGAGAAATTAAAATTATGAGAAATTTAGAGCCGAACAAATCCTTCTGTGACTCTGTCTCTTATCTCATGGCCAGCACAATGCCTTTTGTATCCTCAGGATAGTGCTAGTGAACACAAAAACATTTATTTGAAAAGAATTAATGCCACAAATGGCAAAGAAGTGACAAGGCTGAAATTTTTGCTAAGCGTAGTTACAGTTCCCAGTGAGTCATTGAGAATGACTGTGTTATGCTGTAATTCAGTTATTTAAAAAATCTGAAATAACCATTACCATTTTTATTTCATTCTTAACACATCCGAAACCTTAAAAGACTCGTGTCGTGAGGAATGAAAATGTCCCTGATCTTTGGAAATAAAAGTTTATTGTATGAAAACCGAAACTGAAAGTATCCTTTTATTAAAAGTGAAGTGGAGAGATGTTTCGTTCTGTACTTCAAACATTATAAATGGACCAAAAACAGCTGTGTTTTGTCTCTTTCAGCGAAAGGTCCCAGAATTTGACTCCATGTTTAGTAATCTGCCACATCACCCCCGTTTCACCTTACGCCTTGAAGCCACTGACCCTGTGCCTGCGTTCATTGATCGGCGTTGGCGGGGCTTTGCCGAGCAAAAGAGACAGGCCCTGCAGCGAATGACGGGGTAAGATTCACCCACTCTGTACACAAGACAATATTCTTTTATAAATATGATATCAGATCGGTTGCATGAAGAAAACAATGCTTTTTTGCATTGTGACTTTTTGTGACATTTTGCATTTTTAAAGCACATTTCCCACACATACAGTATTATTCACCAAATGACTGAGCTGTTTTATATCTTTTTTTCTCTTTTGGGATATTTTAATGTTCTTTTGCAGTGCTCAAAATTTATATACACTACTGTTCAAAAGTTTAGGGTCAGTAAGGTTTTCTAATGGTTTGAAAAGAGTCTCTTACTCTCTGCACCATGCAAGGCTGATAAAAATGCAGTAAACAGTAATACTGTGATTTACTACAACGTAAGTAACTGTTTTGTGTATATATTTTCAAATGTAATTTATTCCTGTGATGCAAAGCTGAATTTTTAGCATCATTAATCCAGTCGTCAGTGTCAAATAATTATAATATGCTGATTTGGTGCTCAAGAAACATTTCTTCTTATGATGACTGTTGAAAACATTTGAGCTGTTTGATATTTTTGTGGAAACAGTGGTATGTTTTGATGAATAGAACATTCAAAGTAACAGCATTTATTTGAAATAGAGGTCTTTTGTAACATTATAAATGTCTTAACTGTCACTTTAGATCAATGCAATACGTCCTTGCTGAAAAAATGTATTCATTTCCTTAAAAAACAAACAAAAAAAAACATACTGAGCCCAAACTTTTGAGTGATAGTCTATGCTGTATTTGCCAATATGAATTATTAATCCTTTAAAATGTGTCTGTGAAAGGTTTGTGTCTCAGATACCTAGAGCAAACCATGCAGATGTGACAGGAATGGACCGCTGGAAGTTTTTCAAACGGTAGGACATATAGAGAAATAACTGTGAATGACAATAGATAAACATTTTTAGAATTGTTTTTTTTAACAGTCAAAGTGTACAAATAAGAATAATGTTTTTCTCTTTCATTTTCTTTCCCTCTTTTTTCTTCCATTTTCTTTCTCTCAGTCCTCTTATTCCTTTCGCTCAACAGATTCCTCCTGATGTTGTATTTGCTTTGCCAAAGTAAGTCAAATGGTGCTTGTCACTTCAGCCTTGCTCTGTTAATAGAGTTATTTATTCAGTACCTATGATCTACCAAAAACTGATCTTTCTATACATCTGTCTCTCCACTATTTAACTCACAGATCTGACCTCCTTTCTGCTTCGGATGGAGATGGAAAACGGTCCCCCACTCCGTTCCAGCGGAGCGTGGGAGTTCAGACTGATTATCGGGAGAGTGAGACACAAACAGACCCCTTCACTCCAGACTATGCGGTTCGTCCTGGGACAGCCCCCCCTGAGCTGCTCACACTGGCCACACTCACATGGGGTAAACAGCACGTAATATAATAATCATAAATAATACTTGTCTCTCACCAGTGCCTAATCTAATCTAATGCAGGTCGACAATGAGACAGTGTTGCACAAACTTTCGCACGTGTAGCTTCAAGCGTTTGTGTTTACACATTTGCTGAGAGATGTTTTGGGACTAACAGTGGTTGTTTTCAGGCTGTGGGCTGCCTGCAGGGCTGGCAGAAGTAGAGATGATTGAGAGGGCAAGAATGAAGAGAGCTTGGGAGGCAACTCTGCCCCCGCTGAATGACCTCTCTCAGCTGGACAAGAGGGGAAGGATGATGGAGGAGATGGAGAGGAAGGAGTGGGCATTCAGAGAGAAGGAGATAGAGAAGTGAGCACTGCTTATAGGATTAGTTTTCCAAGTTTGATTAATTTGGGCAGTTCACTACACACATTATTTGCAGTGGTTTCTCACACCGTAACAAGATGTTTTGTAGCTGGATAAGGTGGATATTAGTCTAAGGGGCTGTTCACACTAAAAACGCGAGATGCAATGCTCGGGAATGGTTTTTAAAAAAAGCACTGCGCAGAATGTCTCTGCCAGGTTGCCGTCAAATAAAACAAATTTACTTGCTACTGTAAACAAATGCTCACAACACTTGCCCCGCCTCCAAGGTCTTCTGATTGGTCCACTGTTTTGGAACTGGCATTAATGAGCGGCGCTGTGTATAAAAGTTGAAAATCTTTTAACTTGACACGGCGTCATGTACGAGACGCTGCGAAAAACGGGAGATGCGAGCATAATGGTCATAGATTTTCGTCTAGCACATGTTTACATAGAAAAACAATGGAAAAGTAGTGCACTGGAATGGATAAACGCATTCTTTGTGAACAGCCCCTTAAGAGTCTAAAAAAATACTCTTAAATTTACTGCTACAATGCACAAACATATTCATGTTGACTGTGGTTGTTTTTAGGCTGCAGGAGGCACGGCTGACTCTGCTGGTGCAGCTTCTGCGTCAAAGGGAGGAGAAGCAGGAGGAGGTCAAGATGGATCGACTGGACGTGAGCTTTTCCCAGCACCAGCTAGAGAAGGAGGCGCGGATTAAGAAAATACGCAATGACTACATTGTTTGTGAGGCCATAGTCAGATAAATCATCATATTTCCGTTGCGTTTAAAAAGACCCATTCTGTTTATGTCAGTAATCATAAAATCATAATTGACGTTTTGTTGCTTTTAGACAGTGTGTGTTGGCTTTTAGACCATGTACTGTAGATGCGACAAGGATGTGATTTTACTCTATTTGTACAAATTTCCGTGCTTTTCGACCTGAAGCATGACCCACATCAATTGCGTAAATCAGAAAAAAGGAGTGTTTTATCAAATACATTTAAAGGGTTAGTTCACCCAAAAATGAAAATTCTGTCATTAATTACTCACCCTGATGTTGTAGGTTTTACGAAGTTACGAGAATAAAGTCTTTTTTTTTTTTTTCTTTTGCACACAAAAAGTATTCTGGTAGCTTCGTAAAATTACGGTTGAACCCCTGATGTCACATGGATTATTTTACCGATCTCCTTGCTACTTTTCTGGACCTTGATCGTGTAAGGACCGTTGCTGTCTATGGAGGGTCTGAGAGCTCCCAGATTCCATCAAAAATATCTTAATTTGTGTTCCAAAGATGAACGGAGGTCTTACGGGTTTGGAACGACAAGAGGGTGAGTAATTAATGACAGAATTTTCATTTTTGGGTGAACTATCCCTTTAAAATACATGTGTTTCATGTATAAATACCATAGCTTCTGACAGCACTGCATGAGTAAGCAGCGCCATCTAGTGTTTATTTGGTAAACATCCTTAGCATCTCAGCTAGGCTCTAAAATTAACACTGGCAAGAGCAAAATATGAGCAAAAATCAGCATTGGCAAATACATGAAACTGTTTTACTTGGTAACTGGTATGATTATCAAATGTTAAAGGTTGGAATTTAATTACATAGACTAACTATGTAGTCTGGTGTGCTGATTGAGTGAGTGTGGCATTGTGTTCATTTATACGCGAGCAGCTTATGATCCAGAGTTTTCAGTGTTTCAAACATGACACACACTTCCCAAATGTCCTTCCCTAAAATGTTGGGAGAAAGTTCTATATATCTTCTTAACATAAGAGAAGGTTTAAGGTTTCCCATGCATCAGTTTTCCATGATAATATAATCTCTAGTAGTAATAATAATAATAATAATAATTATTATTATTATTATTATTATTATATTTTTTTAATTTGCAGTGTAATAGTTTCATTGCAATCATAATATATTTCTTAATTGTATTTTATAATGTAAATAATAAAATAATAATAATAATTATTATTAATATTATTGCATGGTCATATTAAATTGAGGAAAATAAGTTTACCTTCTTTTTGTCTTTAGCTGATCATATGCTAGTATAATATGAAACATTGTCAGAATAACCTGTAGCATATATATATATATATATATATATATATATACATTTCAAATCTTTCACTTCAGAGCAAAAATGTTGATGATGACTCACTTTAGCACATTTACATACACACAGAAAAGGAAACTGTGCTTACAGCCTTTTATTCTATGTTTTTGTGAGGCATGATAAAAAGCCATCATTCCTACAAAATTACGTCTTCAAATCTTGAAGCATAGCATGTTTTAAGAGCTGTCAGGACATTTGTGTTTAAACCAGATTACATGTTTAAGTCGGATTATCCTGATTTATGAAACAATAAGCATGTACTACAAACTGACATCATTTTATTTATCATTTTCCTGTTTCTCAAAGCAATGCGGAAGCTGCTGGCTAAACGGAGGAATGTGGAGGGAAAGCTGGAGAGACGTGATATTATAAAGGATTACTCAGATTATGGGTTTCAGACATACGCGCCTCGGTCGCAGATTGGCCAGATCCCTGACCGAAATTCCAACCGCAACGTGGTCAAGAGTCACTTTCTCAGAACATATGAAGGTCTGCTTCTGTTTACAGAAGTTGTTTTCCTTATGACTATTCAGGATACAGTAAAGTTTATAGTTAATGATTTTTTATTAATTTTATTAACATTTTTATTCTAGTGTCTTTCTTTGTTCAATATATTCTGATATTCTTTATTTGTTTATTTTATTTTTGAAAATGTTATCCATAAAAATCAATTACCCTATTCTACTTCTGAAATCAGATCATGGAGTTTATTGAGGAGAGGTGTGCGATATGAATAACATTTTTGTTTTTTGTACCATTTAAAAAAAAAAGTAAATAAATTTTGATAAATTTATAAATGTACACAAATCCAGTGTTTATATAGTAATTTTAGTCTTTCCTGAAAACAAAAACTTTAACTTTTGTCAGCAAATTTTATTAAATATTTTGATTAATTTATTTTAATTCTTATTATTTTTATTATATTATATTTTAAACATTTTAATGTAGAAAATAATATTTTACTTTTTTTCCTTATTCTTCTAAATCAAATCATTCTGCTTATTAATCAAAGATTAAGTGAACCCCAAAGAACTGCGGTTTAAAAATCACATGTAATCAGAATATTATAGAGATTTAGAGATTTCCTTTAAAATAAGTTATTTTACAAGCACAAATTTGAATCACTACGGATGTGGTAAAGGCCTGCAGTGACATCTCTGTGTTTCTCAGGTCTGTTAGAACTGGAGGCAGGTCTTTCTCCATCTGTCATGGAGCCTCGAATCAAAGTGCCAAGACCTAAAGTGTCTAAAGGCTTCATCACACGCTCAGCCCGCAGAGAACTAGAGCTCATGAAGACTCATCAGGTAATGAGCAGCTGGGTGCTTTTCACACTTAATCAGACTGTGGGAGGAGGTGTATGAAGTGACAGATATCCCCCTGAGCTCTCCTTTCCCACTAGGCTCTGAAGGAGGAAAAGGGCCGTGTGGTGGAAAAGAAGCCTTTGCGGTTCCTCTTTAAGAAGGAAAAACCTGCTCCACGACCTCCAACCCCTGCGGTGGAAGACCCCCCAGAGGTACAGCCCGCATTCGTGCTGTAGACAATTCAGGTCTTCCTTCTAAGATCTGGCTTTTGATGAGAAGGTGTGCGGTTTGCAAGTCAAAACGTGCCTGTATAGGGGCGGTCTGGGCAGCCTGTAGTTATAAGCACACCTTTGTGATTTTCTAAACTAGTGGTTTTCAGCTAGTGGGTCATGACCCAAATTGGTTGCAGAACTTTCTGATAGAGTCAGCAAAAATTGGCCGCAAAGATAAAGATACTAAAGAAGACACAACCCAGACGACATTACATCCTGGTTGCAATGAGGATAAAAATAGTTTGTGCCAAACAATGTTGGTGTTATTTTAGTGAACAATTATCAGACTTCTAAATACAATAAGTAACTATCAAATTCATTTCAACTTTAATTTTAAGGACATTTTTGCTCACATTGATACTTTGTGTACTCTAAAAAGTGACCTAAAGCAAGACAATTATTCCCATTTAATTGTACTCCGTTACAGTACTTTTATTGTAAAGTATTACTAAAAGTGATTATCTGTACTTACACATAGGTATGACTATTTCCTTGAAAATATAAATAAGTGAATTTAAAGAGCGTATGACTATATTTCTTAAAACACTTAAGAACACTTAAAAATTGCACTTTGTAATGCCAAATTAAAGTTAAGTTTTACTTAAGATTTTAAATCATTGTTTTAATAAACTGTTATCATGCTATAAGGAGTTCACTTATTATGATGTGTTGACTATCATACTAAAGCACATGCATGCAAAGTGCTTGATTATAACGAAACTGTAGTGAGTAATTCAATATTACATTTAATACACTTTAAATATACTATGAGTAACTACAAATATATTTAAATGCAATGCTATGCAAGTTTCAGTAGAAATGACAATAAAATATATTCTAACTTTTGATCAATTTTTGTCTGTACAAACAGTGGTATATTTTAAGCATGTTTCAAAGACAATAGAAGTTATTATGAAATTACATGCAAAAATGCACTTAAGTCTTACTTAAGTGGGTCAAAAAACACTCTGAAATTCAGCTAATTGCATTAAATATAAATTTAAACTGTAATGCATTTTTATTTTAATTGCACTTAGCATGCAATTTCTCAAATCTTATTTTAAATAATACTATTTCTGTAATAATTACAGTTAGACTGTGCTCAAAAGTCCTAAAAGAATCACTGCTCTAAATTGATCTGAGGATACTATATGATACATTGACTTTCGTTGAATCATTTATTTCGTAATTCTGTTTGTATGATGCGTCTATCATTCTGAGATACGGATGTTATGTCTATAACAGGGTGATGAGGAAAGGGAACTGGCCATTATCTTTCTGCAGAAAGTGCTGAGAGGAAGATCCGTGCAGAATCAGGTAAGGCTCAGTGGGCGGAGCGTGCTTTTCTAACTGAAGGCTCATATAGTCGTCGATGTGAATGGATAATGACGTCTGATGGATGGCAGATGTTCGAGGGAAAAGAGAAACGCTTGGAACTGATCCAAGAACTGCGCACCACCCATGCACTGCAGAAGGAGGAACAGGACAAGAAGGAGGCGGAAAAACAGGTCACACTCGCCCTGCAGAGACAGAGAGACATCCAGTCTGAAAGAGTAAGACCGGAAATATGAAAATAAGCACCTGCTGTAGCATGTGAACTTTGACTGATAAAACTACATACTTATCTCAGTACAATTAAAATACAGTTTTTTAGGCATTCACAACATCAGCTCTGCTTTGGCATGTAGCGCTGATCTTTTCTGGGCTTCTCAGCATGGGTCACATTCTGAAGAGTCGCATTTTCCTGTTTTGAAATGAAAACATTTTCATATTTTTTTTCTGTAATTTTTTTTAGAATTCAAAACCTTCCCCCAGTGAAAAATAATGTAAGCTATTTTTAACAAAGTCACTGATCATCACAGTCTCATCGTAAAAGTTTGTGGGGCATATTTTATTATTAAAGGAATAGTTCACATAAAAATTAAAATCTGCTGATTATTGTACTCACCCTCAGGCCATCCAAGATGTAGATGAGTTTGTTTCTTCATTCGAACAGATGCAGAGAAATTTAGCATTACATCACTTATGCAGTGAATGGGTGCCGTCAGAATGAGAGTCCAAACATCAGATAAAAATCTCACAGTAATCCACACAGAATCCACACGATTCCAGTCCTTCAATTAACATCTTTTGAACTGAAAAGCTGTGTTTCTGTAAAAAAAAAATCCATCATTAAGGCATTTATACTGTAAACAATCACTGTAGCCAAAATATGAGTCGCTTATCCATAAGTCAAATTTTCCAGTTTTACAGTGGGAAAAGTCCATCCCCACACCAAAATCCATCCACATATTTGTTTAGAACAAATATTTGTTTTTTTTACTGTTTTCACTAGTAAACAGTGCTTGTTCTCTTAATATTTCTCTCGTGATTCAGACGAGATGCCTTTTTTTTACTTGAGAAAGCAATATTATGGACAGAAGGCTCAAATTTTAGCTGGAACCAATGGTTTGAAGTTTTGATACTTTTTAAGATTTGCTTCTTACAAACACAGATTTTCACCTCAAAAGACATTAATTGATGGCCTGGAGACTTGTGGATTATTGTGATGTTTTTATTAGCTGTTTGGACAGTGCAGCATAGCGTACATTTCACTTAAAGGGAAGAAGCAATGCTTAAAGGAAGAGACTATATATTTTAAATGTAAAAACATTTTAAAAATCTTATTTAACATAAAAAACCATTAAAAACATTATTGCCTCAGGACAAAAAAAATACTAATAAAAATATGGTATGAGCCTGTTTGTGGTCTAATTAAAAAAATAAATACATAAAAAAGTCAACGAACAAAACAATGTAAGAATGAACTATAATGAGCTATAATATCTCATGTACTAAACTGATTCAATTCTTTTTATTCCTTCTCCCACTGTCTTTCTCTCAGGTGTCTCAGATTGAGTCCTATATATCTGGCCTGTCCGGAGGAGTGATAGTGGACATGCTGGACTTTCTGTCTAAAGAGTTGGTCCGGCTGCAGGAGGAAAGACGAATCCATGCCTTCACCCTATTGGCTGAGAGAGACCGTCGTATTCGTGAGGCTGAGGAGAGTGGCAGGCGGCAGATCGAGGAAAGGAGACGCAGAGAGGAGGATGAGATATTTAAACAGGTCACTAGAATATCCATTCAAATTCAAATATGCTCTTATCTCTACCTAACAAAATCATACACTACCATTCAAAAGTTTGGGGATTTTAATTGTAAAGATTAATCATTTTATGCAGCAAGGAATGTGTTAGATTGACCAAAAGTGACAGTAAAGACATTTTTCATATTTCAATTTTTGTTAATCAAAGAATGTGTCGGTTTCCACAAAAATATTAGGCAGCACAGAAATGGTTCTTGAGCAGCAAATCAGCATATTAGAATGATTTCCGAAGGATCATGTGACACTGAAGACTGGAGTAAGCTGAAAATTTAGCTTTGTCATATCAGGAATAAATGACATTTTTAAACATTCATGCAGAAACTGTTATTTTAAATTGTAATAATATTTCACAGTATTACTGTATTTTTGATCAAATAGATGCAGCCTTGGTTACCATAAGAGACTTCTTTTAAATTCTTTACAAAAATAAAAAAATACCTCTAACTTCTGAACGCTGGCGTATGCTAGTGTATGTAAATGGTTTATTTTCTTTGGTAAAGCACATTGCCATAGAATTCTTCAATAATGTCAAGAGGCAATCAAAATTCACCTTTTTTTTTTTTTAATGTGTACCCTAGTCATATTGTGTAAAATTTCCTCTTGTACTGCAACCAGCATCTTTGCAATCTTCCTTTTCTTTCTGAGATCTCTTGTCTATCTGTATATCATTTGGTATCAGGTGGTCAAGATACATCAGGACACAGTAGACATGTACCTGGAGGATGTCATCCTGGGCTCCATTAATCAGACAGCTGATGCTCAGGCCAGAGAGGAGGTTCATCGCAAGGCTGAGGAGCTGAACAACATCACGTATGCCATGGAGGAGATGTACGTTCCTGGTCTCGAATGTTGTGACATCCAATTAAACCAGTTTGAAGAGCTTGCAACTAGATTGCTTATTGTTGACTTTCTTGAGGAAAAGGGATAAAATATATTAATGCACCTTTAGATTTCAATATATAGAGAAGATTCTCTCAGCCCCGTTCTGACATTCAAAGGTTGTAAGACATGCTTACGTCAGAGGTTTTATTAGATTCAAGACCATTGTTGAGCTACCAAGGATGTCTGAATCACATGAGAATAGACCCAAACAGTGCTGATTTGAATGCTTTCTGTAATTATAACCTTGAACTCTCAATACATTCAGTGACCTTCATTTAATAAAGACAGGCCATTTAAAATAAAGACCTTGAAAAAATAGTAAAATCCGATCAAATAATGCATGTAAGGTTTACATAAGATGACTCTCTTTTGCTTTCAGATGGTCTTGAAAATAAAATATACAAATCCATGCTTAGATTTCTCTACAGGACGACTTCCACCCATTGTGCTCTGCCTGTTTAAAAACCCTGCAACATTTCAACTTTCATATCCTGCAAGGCAAAATGCAGAGAAACACAGTTACAGCCTAAGATATATAAAATATGAATGAAATCTGTGTCTATATATTCTTTCCCTCAATAAATAATAAATTGTGGATGTCAGATGTGACGGCACACCCGTAGGAAGTCACTAGAATCAGATACTGTGTATTTGCTGGCATATCACTAATCTAATAAACATTGTATGACCAAGTTACAAAGATCATTGTTACTGTGTGTGTCCTTCAGCGAGACTGCCAGTGTTGCCTGTTTTAGAGCGTTTCCTTTGTCACAAACAGAATCAGTCTGCTCTAATCGGTCTGTGTTGTGTCTTTTTTGGTCTATGAATACGTGCAGGAGGAACAGTCAGCAATCTGAAGAGATTGTAGCAGAGCTCGTCTACAGATTCCTCATTCCTGAGGTCCAGAAGATTGCTGTCAGAGAAAGAGGTGAGTTATTCAATCAGGCAGATAATCACTAAAATAACAAGCTATTACAGTTCAAGCCAAGGTAGTCCTTAATGTTATTATCTATGTAATGTTATTATCTTGTGCCATTTAAAAGAAGTATAATGTTGTTTTTCTTTGAAACTCAAAGGAATGTAAGGAGCAGAATGTACCATGCTGCTCTTATAGATAAAATGAATGGAGATGCTTACTAAGATCGTCAAGCTGCAAAGAACAAAAATATATTGTATATATATA
>JAFVLL020036323.1:29362-63813 GCA_021397915.2 Tor tambroides | reverse complement strand
TGAACGAAATGACTCGAAAAAAGATTCGTTCATTTTGCTGAACGAGACTCAAAGGTCCGAGTCAGTAAAATGATCCGAACTTCCCATCACTACCTCCCTCATGACCTTGCGTCTGCTCGCGCGACTCCTCCAAACACGCCGCTGCCTTTTAAAGCGCGAGACGGCATGAGCGATGTCACTTTGACACTGAACGAGGCAGGCTCGGGAGCTTCCGTAGTCTCGTTCATTTACCCCCTTTTCGTTTCCCCTTTTCACCTCGTCGATAACCCATCATCCTTTAATTTCTTCTTTCTCCATTGTACCGTAACTTTCAAAGCCTCTTGTCGCAATGTACCGGTATTTCGGGGAGCTGCTGACTCGCGGAGCGGGTAACGCTTTGGCCTCGGGATGCGTCGAGTCCGCTCTGCCGGCTTCCTCATCTCTGCTGAGGGTGCGTCACTACAGCGATGCCGCTGACAAGGAAGATGACCCGAACTTCTTCAGGATGGTGGAGGGCTTCTTCGATCGCGGCGCTGCTATTGTGGAAAACAAGCTGGTGGAGGACCTGAAGACCCGGGAGACACCGGAGCAGAAGAGACACCGTGTGCGGGGCATCCTCAGGATCATCAAGCCCTGCAACCACGTCCTGAGTGTGTCCTTCCCCATCAAGAGAGACAACGGAGAATGGGAGGTTATTGAGGGTTACCGGGCACAACACAGCCAGCACAGAACTCCCTGCAAAGGAGGTAAGCGATATTGTTTTTTTATACCGTGCAGTAAGAAGACATAATATATCAGTTTACGTGTTTTGCTCACAGCAGTTTCGGTTTGCATTGTGAGTGCATTCATGCTGACAGTTGTTGACGCAATGACTTGCAAATCAATGTGTTCTCTTTTATTCATTTTATAATGTTTTTGTACGTCTTTAAAAGTGGTATTTGTATAGATTAGACTAGTACTGCCCTGTCAATAATACATCACCTTGACGCACCCTGCACCTGCACAGGTGTATGTATCACCTGGGGAGAGAAGCCAGACACGTTGTAGGCAGGAATTTAGGACTCCAAAGTTTCTTTTTATATTTTCCAAAATTGTATGGTTTCATTCCAATTGATTTCTATTCTAAAATATATAATCTCTAATCAAATTTATTCTGAACCTTTTGCAATTACAACTTCAGTTTTTAATTTAGCTTTAGTCATAGGAAAATAACAATTATTCTACTATATAAGTCGACAATTTTGTCAAACGAACTGCATCAATACAAGCATAATCCAAAACAACAAAAAATGCATAATTCTATTTTTTTATGAAATAGAGTTTTGCAGAAGACCTCTATAGCTGAGTCACAGCATAACACCACCATTGCTTGTGTTATTTCTTAAACTTTTACAATATATTGTTATTATTACTATTACATTTTACTACACAGTAATTACAGATTATTCAGTTTCACATGTCAGGTTTGAAATCAGGTTTCACTTGTCTAGCTTCTTATTTCAAAAGAAACAGAATGGCAAAAATCATACAGCCCTAATAAGACTATCAGGTTTAGGGACCTCAAAATATGCTTCCTGCTTGACATGTTTATTAGTCATTAATGTGAACTTCGCAGTTTCAACTGTTTATACTAACTTGCAACAGATTGTACTCTTATGCCAAACAAGGGTAACAAGTTGTCTCAAGTCAACTGTGTGTTTTCAGTACACAAAGGATCATTCATGTCATTCAGTTGGGATCAGGAGATTCATTCGTGTTAGGTTAATAAACATTTGCCTGGGGGCTAGCTGATAAGGAAGAGGTTGATACACAGTCTATAATGTATCAAAAGCATGAGATGTGATGTGTTTACTTTCTGTGATTTAACAACATGCATATACTCCAATGAAAAGGGTTTACGCCTATACCGAGGCACATCCTCTTGTTGTAAATCATGTGAGGCCCACAGAATCATATTCATTCTTAACAGCAGATGTTAAGAAGCAGTGGTCATCAAGAGATTGAGGCCGTGCAGGGTGGGAGGGGGAGATGTCATCATGGCACTGCATTGTGGGTGATTTGTGGGGTGACATATCTTGAGAGAGAGTTGTAAGGGTGGATATGGGGGTGGGGCTCAGGCACTCTGGCTCTTCATCTGTTTGACAGGACCGCTCTGCTCACATTTACATATAGCATTTGGAGACATCTAACTCACCAGTGTGTATTTTGTATAGTCCATCCAAAAATTAAAATCCTGTCATTTACATACCTTCATGTAGTTCCAAACCTGTGAGACTTTAATTCTTCTGCAGAACATAGGCTAAACTAAGATATTTTGTATAATGTTGGTAAGAAATGTTTCAGTTCCCATTAGTCTTTTTTTTGTGTGTATGAAGCCAATGGAAACCGAAAATGTTTTCTTACAAACATTATCAGACAGTCATAGAGGTTTGGAACAACATGAAGGTGAGTAAATGGTGGCAGAATTTTCAGTTTTGGTTTGATTGTCCCTTTAAAGGATATTAATGTGATTGCAGCTATGCAACACTATGAAATTATGAGAGAGTAGTAGGTCTGTTTGACAAGAAAATCTTGTTGACAAGAGAAGTTGTCATTCTCTCTTTTGTCTTGTTTATCTGTGTCTTGCAGTGAGTCAGTCATTTTAAAGACCACAACTTTTCCACGAGAAAGATACTAATTGCCTTTTTTACTTAAAGTGCTTATAGTTCACCCCAAATATTTTCTAAATATGTTTTTGATATTATTCTGAAAAATTCTTGCTTGTTTTACTTACCACCCCTCCAAGGTCATGATCATCTGCCTCCATATTTAAATGCAACGCCCATTTCCAATCAAAATCCAAAATCCAATCAACCAGTGTTGCATAAAACCAAGTCCCCACCATGTTTTTCCATAGTGCATTACATTCGGATGTATACCACAATATGGAAAAGAAAATATCTACTTCCATTTCATTATGACTTTAATGAACACCATCAATGTGAATCTGATAAGACCAGTGCTAATAAGCATCTCATTGTAACAACCTTTTATTTTTAATGCATTATTTTCTCATCACAAACCAATACCAGTTAGCAAATTTATTAAGTGTGCATACTTTTTGAATGTCATGCATAAAATACCTCTTCAAATATTGGCTTTTGGTGCAGAGTGCTCCATTATCAGGCACAAAATTGAGCACCTTGGGTAAATCATGATGGATCAGAAGACCCGCCAATCAGAAACGCTCACTGCTTGTAAATCATTTTGCATGTTCAGGTGGCGTGTAGTTAAAATTTGCAAACGTCAGACGTTAGCAAAACGGCCAACATCAAATGTAACCCCTTTGGCTCAAAGACCATCACTGACAAAAGCGCTGTGATTGACATTATCTATGTGTAATAGACAAGATTAGGTACACATTACAAAGTACAAGAGCAATTCAGTCAGCTAATGCTCTGCATTTCATTATCTGTTAGCCAAAGTCGTGCATGTGAATGTCAGAATCACTGGATCAGCAGAAATGCTTGGCTGCATATCCTGTATATGTGCAAGAGTAAAGGGGAAAAAAAAGGGAAAGGGAAGTGGTGTGTGGCCAAGTATGGTGACCCATACTCGGAATTTGTCCTCTGCATTTAGCCCATCCAAGTTCATGCACACCGTAGTGAACACACACCCAGAGCAGTGGGCAGCCAATGCTGCGGCACCCGGGGAGCAGTTTGGGGGTTGTGCTCAAGGGTCTCACCTCAGTCGTGGTATTGAGGGTGGAGAGAGTGCTGGTTATTCACTCCCCCCACCTACAATCCCTGCCGGACCTGAGACTCGAACCCACGACCTTCAGGTTACAAGTCCAACTCTCTATCCATTAGGCCACGGCTGCTCCTTAAAAGATGGAGCGCTTCACGGATTTGCATGTCATCCTTTCGCAGGGGCCATGCTAATCTTCTCTGTATCGATGGCATGAGTCAGACTTGTGCAGGAAGTGCACATCCTGGTTATGCTCAAGCACATTTGGCTCGCTAGGTGGAGTCGAAGGAGATGCTGGATAGGTTTTTTCTTCGTCCTTTGGATACTGTAGGTGATCTATGCTGAGTCATTCCTCCACTCAAGAGCCCCCACCATCTCCCTCACATCGTTTTCCCCTCCCCTATGTGTGTATAAAATGAAGACCATTTCAGCTATAGCGGAAAAAGCACATCTGTTCAGCTTGTGAGCTTTTAAACGCAGACAAAAAGACACCCAGAGGGGCTGATTTTCTTATGGCCTTTTCAGCAGTAAAAAGACATCGTGTTCAGTGGTTTAGTTATGTTGGCAGCTTTCTCACTTGTATTATGAACATTAGAGCACATAATTTCACTCATTTGGGGCAGACATCATCATTTGCATTTACAGAAGCATTGTGAATTAATGTACTTATTAAATAAAACAGATTATTCCCAGTCTAATTTTCTACTGCTGATGCAGGATGGCAGTCTGTTATTTATGTTTATTGTAAAAGGGATTGATGTGTCCGCCAGGCCGTGTGGCAGTGTGTGTCAGAGACAGACACGCTCATTCACGCAGTCAGTCAAGATTCATGATGCAGCCTGGCAGAGGAGCTGACTGGACACACAGTCATTGCAGCCTCCGGCCCAAAACGCACATACTCACAAATACACAGGACTCCCCCTGCACACATGACATTCAGATAACCTTTGCCTCACCAGGTTGTACAGAACATTGTGTGCTTTCCTTTTGAAATATTTTTTCCCATTTTATTTTGTGTATTATTAAATGCGCCCTTTTGATTGCAGAGGTAAATGTTAATTAAAATCTTCATGCAAACTTGATTCATTCATTGCTAAGCAATTATTTCCATAATTATAAATTATATTTTCATTGTTGCACAATAGGACACACAGTTTGTCGTTGGAAAAAAAAAAAATCATTGTGTGCTCAAGGTGTGTGTAGCATATACAGTATGCTTTATTAGAGACGCGGTCTCTGTGCCTTTGAGGTCATGTCTGTGCTGTGGCTTGCTTTAGGAAGCTGCAATTGTAGCTGCATGGCTGGAAAAGGTGACCCGTGTCCTTTGAACATGAGCTGGCACAAAAAAATTCTTAAAATGGTCTTGGTTTATTACTAAACTGCAATTTTTTGAAATTGAACTAGTGTTCAATATTACAATGTAGCAATTTGTTTCCTTGTCTTCATTTAGTATTCATTAAGTCTGACATCATCTTGTATTCTGTCCTGTTTATCCTCATTCAATTTAGCATGAAGACAGCTAAAAAAAAAAAAACTGACCAGAAGTCTATACAGCTTCAGAGTGTCTGTTTGTTTAAGCCCATTGTTTGTGTTCTTGGTGTTTTACATCCTCCTTTGAGTTTGAGGTTTTGGTAACCAGTTGACTTCTTGTAATGGCTTTGATTAAACCTAGTTTCATGGGCCTTTTTGCTTTTCCTTTTTCAGGTATCCGATACAGCATGGATGTGTCTGTGGATGAAGTTAAAGCTTTGGCCTCCTTGATGACGTACAAGTGTGCTGTTGTCGGTAAGCTTTGTGTTTTTCCACCCAACATCAAGTTTACACTCAAATACATTGTTTTTAATAAGTCACTGAGTTATATCAGATTCAGAAAATCCTTCATCCTTATAGATTACACATAATAATTTATCTTCTTCTAGATGTGCCATTTGGTGGAGCTAAAGCTGGAGTGAAAATCAACCCCAGGAATTACTCTGTAAGTACCCAACATGTATGTCTAGACTCTGAGCACACAGACTGCTGAAATAACTCTTCATCATGTCTGTGGGCTTTGTTTGCCTTTTTCATGGGCTCAATGAAGCGGAAACACATTTCATGCCGTCAGTCCTCCTTTCCCTTTAAAATGCGCATTGCTCCCTGATTGGATGAAGTCCTGAATAAAAATTCCACAATATAAATGTGTTTCAATGAGCAGCAGTAGATCTTCCTTGTTGTTCTGTTTAATATGTGTTGACTCTGTAGTCCTTTCTGAACCTTATTACTCCAGGGAGTGAACATGCATGCTTTCTTTCTTTATTTCTTTCTTTCTTTCTTAAACATTTAGACCTTTATCTTTTTCTTCATCAACTACATTTAAAGTTCCACTATACATCTGACAACATTTTAAAGGACTTTCTTATTCCTTTAAACAGTTTCTCTGAGGAATGACTTTAGGGAAATGGAAATGCTTAAAGAGCAGTCTTTTAAAACCAGACATACATGGAGCTTCTGTTTTTTTACTTTTATGGTTGTCATAAGCTATAAGGTGCAAAAAATGTGTAATTTAAAAACTTCTTTATTTACATTTACATATTGATTTTTTTTTTTTATATTTGATATGATTTTTTTTTTTTTTTTTGTGCTGTTCAGGATAATGAGTTGGAGAAAATCACAAGAAGATTCACCATTGAGCTGGCCAAAAAGGGATTCATTGGTGAGTTTATTGATTCATTTGTGCTTTTTGACCACACTGTTTTAAATACCACACATGACCCCTGCATTAAGACCTCCATGAAAATATAACACAATATACAGTACTGTCCAAAATTTTGGGGGTTTAAGTAAATTCAATTTTTATTTAGTAGAGACACATGACTGTGTCAGTTAGTGGCAGTTATGACATTACATATTAAATTACATATATTTCAAATGTTCATTTTAACTTTATATTCATCGAAGAATCCTGAAAAAATATGTCACTGTTTCCACAAAAATGTTAATTGATAAACACACATGTTTTTTTGAGCACCAAATCAGCATATTTGAATGATTTCTGAAGGATCATGCTTTCTCATGTCTTTCATGCGTCTTATGGGTTTTACTGCATTTTTAATCAGATAAATGCAGCCTTGATGAGCAAAAGAGACTTTTTTAAAAACAACATACCTTTTGTAATATCACTTCATTGCAACAGTTCTGGACATATCAGGAAATCCTCAGGCAATTATTAACTTTGCTTCCGTGGTCTTTTAACCCGGAAGAGCTTCAGGACCTCGGTGCTGTCAAAAATAAGTCCTGCTGTGTGCTTTCCCTGCCCCCTATGGAGATGTTTTTGGAAATGTATTCAGGGTGCAAGGCTGTCTGCATAGCTGTTTATCTGGATGCCTTCCCTGTTTTCCTGGCCAAAGCAGCTGGCAGTGGTATGGGGGGAAGGGCAGTGTGCTCTCACAGCGTCAGAGCGGGCACTGAAACTCCAGCTCTCCATTAAATCACAAGCTGCCTACTCGGATCATTTGTTGCATTGCCTCTTAAAAGACTTTTTTCCCTGAGATGTGCAATCAAGCATTCATATTAAAGTACAATTAGCCTGGTTCATGATAACTGATGCGAAACCTGAGTGATCCCTGTGCCTGCTCACATGACCACCGTCTGCTTTCATTAGACAATTAGAGCTGACAAGTTGTAAAAATATCTCTGTCTTCTCTCCCTTCCCTGTTCTTTCCATTCAGGACCTGGCATTGACGTACCCGCCCCTGACATGAGCACTGGTGAGAGGGAAATGTCCTGGATCGCTGACACCTATGCTAACACTATTGCCCACACTGTAAGCAGCCATCTACTTTATTAAATTATTAACCATGCCCATAAAACTCCCATTGAGGTTTTTCCTTTTTATCATTTATAGATTAACATGCCTAGCCTCTTTTAACCAAACTGATAAAAAGCATATACCATAAAGGATATTTGAGCAATAAGTGTTAAAAAAACAATAGAGATTAGAGTTTTCAGTAAGAAGAAATTCTTTAATCATTATCTTTATCAGCAACCTTACACCCTTTGTTTGTCTATCTTTGATAGTATTATTCTATCTATATGACAGACTGAGGAACGTTTACCTTTGTGCCATATTAAATGGATAGGTCATGGCTTTATTTGTACAGACAATAGCAACCAGATTGCTGTCTTATTATATACATATTTTAGAGTGTTTTTCCTTTTTGTGATATGATTTTGGATGACAGTGTCAACCAGCACACAAAGAGAACAAAGTTGGGCCATTTATGTATGAAGATTCCTAAAATTGAAAGAGGCTGCCTGAAATTACAAACATGACCAAATCATACAGATTTTCTTTTAGTGTATTTGCTGTGGTGCTTGTGGTCAGGGTTATTCCTCCTAGAGGGCTCTTATTATAGTTACATCATCCTCTAATACAGTACTAGCTAGCACTATCACCATGGCAACAACATGATGGTCATGTATTGTTCTTTTTTATATTTTTAAATGGGAGGGTAATGCCTGTGTTAAACAATATCCAGCTTTACTGATCCTGAAAGAATCCTTTGGATGATAGATTTTTGCCACGTCAGGCTGTGGAGAAGGCAAGAGTCCAGTCACATCCAAGCACAATGTCACCCTGGAAACAGTTTGACCTCAGAGTGCATTTTATGTAACATTACCTTTTCTGTAGCTGTAATACGTATTTACCTCAGAAAAAAATACGTATTTTGTGACCAAAAGCTTGTCACAGCTAGAAAAATTAACTCTATAGAGGAGCATTTTGCTAAATATATGCACCATGTAACATATTCTTTATCATTTTTACTGTGCTTCAATATTTATATTTGAATAAATGAGTGGAATTTAAGTGTTTGTATACAAATCAGTTAATTTTAACCTTCATTATTATTATTATTATTATAATAATGTAGTACTAACTGACTCATGTATATTTTAGTGTTAGTTGAGAGATTTTTTTCCTTGAGAAAATTTGCCATGCACTATACGTGATATATATATATATATATATATATATATACAGAATAATTGGTATTGAATTGAATTGAAATCAGAATTTAATCAAATCGCAAGCTTGTGAAGCAGTATCGAATCGTGAAATCTGTGTCAAAACCTAGCCTTAATGGCTGATAACAAATACATGGAATATATTACATTTCTATAGAATTTTGTCCAAATAAATTTAAAATAAAACACTAAAATGTAAACATTTTCTAAATGCTACCAGTAAAGTGAATTTAGTCATCAATGTTCAGTATTTGAGTTAAATATATTTTTAATGGTTTTAGTTTTAGTTAGCTAGAACGTTGATCTAAATGTAAAAATAGGGGGTTGAGCATGAAAAATCCAGTATCGACTGTCACTGACTCATTAAAAACGTTGCTTGGCCAAAAGCTGATGTGTTTCAGACACAAGGGAAACTCTGTCACTGTTCTACAAGGGAACAGTAAATGATTGATGGTATCAGTGAACTGGAATACAGTTTATAACGTGTTATTCACTAATACTGCAGTCTCAGCAGATTTGCATGTGCACAGCGGCAGTCGAGGGAAACGTTGCATAAGCTTAGACTTATCAGACTTGCAAATCAACTTGATTAAATGTCCAGCGGTAAGGAGAGACTTTGATTTCTCTTCTCAGCCCAGAAGATGATTATGATGCATACTGTATGTGTACGTTTTTTTAATATGGCTGTACACTTGTTTGGAGGTTAACAAGGTTGCTGTAATGCATATAGTATGTTATTGAGATGTCCGTCCGCTGCAGTAACCTCTACCCTGGCCACTGGTTGTTGTGCGTCATCTGTGAGTGGAGCACAAGTCTTCTGTCTCGATGACGTTTCCTCATTCGGTGACAAAAATAGGGCTATAGTAGCTGCCCTTGGGCAAGCTTGCAAGCTACGCTTGGAGTGTGACCCCTCTCACGTACCCTTACGACGGCACAAGACCCCTTCACACCAATCCAAGAGCTCTGGTTGTTAGTGTATCACATGTTGTCCTCATCCTACCCTCTGAACAGCCCCGACTGGTGCTTGTGTTTTTGGATAAGAAACAGACAACCAGTGTTGGCTGAAGTGTTGAGAACCAAGCACTGGTTTTTATTCAGAACAGGTTGCATTTTAAAAAATTCTGGAATTGAAAGTTTTCCATTGCATTCAGTTTCATTAATTGTTGTGCATTAATGTGGAGTTAAAGATACACATACATAACATTGTTTTTTGAAGTGTCGTTATTAACAATAAGCTATTGTTTTTTTTATAGTCTTAGTACATCATGAATTTTTATTTTCAGTCAATGTTTATTAAATGTCAAGTAACAAATGTTTTTTAAAGTTTTAGTTTTACAGCAGTTAACTATATTAACTGTTGCATTTTTGTTTTTGTGTGTGTTGCTGCAGCTGAAAGAATAATACATTAATTGGCCCATTTTTCTGTCTTGTTTGTGTGTGTCTCTCTGTCTCTCTGTAGGATATCAATGCCCACGCCTGTGTGACGGGTAAACCCATTAGCCAGGGTGGTATCCATGGCAGAATCTCAGCAACTGGTCGTGGAGTCTTCCATGGCATTGAGAATTTCATCAATGAAGCCTCCTACATGAGCAAACTGGGCCTGACCCCTGGATTTGCTGATAAAACCTTTATTATTCAGGTATAAACGACAATTTGAACAGTTGGACTGACAGTTTCAACTTCACTTTAACTAGTTTCCTTACTGTATTTGAATGATTGGCCCTTAGTTTTTTCGATACAATAAAGCTTCACTGGTAGAGTGAAGTAACTCAAATAAAGATATTTAGCAGAATGTTCATGCTGCTCTTTTTCATGCACTGAAAGCTTATTGTGACCAGGAATGTTTGAGCTAAAAGAAAAAAGCTATAATATTGTGTTAGTAAGTCATATGGACTGCTTTGTTATTTATGGAACATGATTGCCACTGATCAAAACGTTTTCATTTTATGGAAAGAAGCATTGTCAATATTATACAAAATGTATGCTTTTGTGTGGCACATTAGAAAGTCATAACCAGTTCGTAACTAAATGAAGGTGAGTAAACGATTAGAGAATTTTTATTTTGGGCTGAAATAAAGTGGGAGCATAACATGCTGTCACAAAAAGGAAGAGTTAATAATATGTCAGCATGTAGTACATCTCAGTTCCTTGAAATCACATGCTGTTTGAATCCCACCGCAAATAGCTGCTCTGCTTTACAGCTGTGAAATCTGTTGACTTTACCATGAACCAGCAGGTTTATTTTCTAGGATTAAGATTTAGAGTTGGTTTATTGCAGTCTTTGGCTTCTAATGAATTTCAGTCTTAATCACACTGTGCCCAAAACTCTTAAAATCAGTCAGTGCAGCCCAGACTACAGAGGGAAGGGATTCTCATCGACTGTTGCTCTGGGATTACTGCCTCAGAAATTACATTTTCTTTCTAAAGATTTACTGCCATGTGTAGCGAAGAGACAATAGAAGATGTTGTCACGTGTTATGGATTTAGAGCAGTGCAGAGAAGAGATAGCTTAGTCATTAGTATCAAACAAAGCTTCTGGAGAGGAGTGCATTACATAATTCTGTTGAACTGAGTTGGTATGACCGCTTCCCATTTGTCCTTTCGTAATGTGAGCAGCCATATGCATTTCCCCTTTTGACAATTGCACATAACATCTTGCCAGAAATTCCTTTGATGAGGTGAAAAGGCTTCCCAGTATATGCTATTTCCAGTATTTCTGTTGTAATTATGGCAAAGATGCTTGTTTTCATAGTGAGAACCATTGATAGCTAGTCTGTGCTCAATCAAACCACACGGGGGCGCCATTGCCACAAAAAACAAGCAAAACAAAACCGGATTCTGTTTTTACCACAACTTACCTTAGTTTCTGATCCTGTCATACAGGGTTTCGGTAATGTGGGTCTGCATTCCATGCGTTACCTCCACCGTTATGGTGCCAAGTGTGTGGGAATTGCTGAAATCGATGGCAGCATCTGGAACCCCAATGGCATGGACCCCAAAGAGCTGGAGGACTACAAACTGGTCAGTTAAGAGTCCATTTACAATTGCTTTTCTGATTCTCTGGTGAGATTTTACCCTTCTTTCTGTACCTAAACTGTTTTTTGAATATATTTGTGCTTTCTCTTTAGCAACATGGTACCATTGTGGGCTTCCCCAACTCTCAGCCATATGAGGGGAACATTCTGGAAGCTGATTGTGATATCCTCATTCCTGCAGCTGGAGAGAAACAGCTGACCAGGAAGAACGCTCACAATATCAAAGCTAAGGTCTGACACTAACAGCATCGTCCACATGTGCTTGCTGTGCTTAAATGCTCTTCACCAGTGCTGAACATATCCTTTTTATTGCTTCAGATTATTGCTGAAGGTGCTAATGGTCCCACTACACCAGATGCTGACAAGATCTTCATAGAGAGGAACATCATGGTCATTCCAGTAAGAGAACAACATTCTCTCAAACTCTGTCCTGCTTCAGGAAAGTAGAAATAGGAATAATGATTCCTATCTTGGTGTGCAGGACATGTACCTGAACGCTGGAGGTGTCACAGTCTCCTACTTTGAGTGGCTGAAGAACCTGAACCACGTCAGCTACGGTCGTCTGACCTTCAAGTATGAGAGGGACTCCAACTACCACCTGCTGAGTATGTGTTTAAACTTCCTCCAACCGCTCTATCAGCCTCAGTCACTCAAAGAGTAGCAGCATGAAATCAATGGACTTGCATCATTACATTATTCAAAGCTATTGTCTGCCAGCAGGCGTCTTTATCTCTTCAGAATGTTCTCTGTAACACACTTATGTGTTCTCGTTTTTATTGATTCCCTTTCTTTTCATCACTCCCTCCCTTTTAGCACTTATTCTTAGCATGCGGGCAGGCCTGATGCAAAGCTGTGACCAGCTGGGTGTGACACTGTATCCTATAGCAGAATTTGAATCACCTCTGCTCTTGTGTGCTATATGTACTGGGTCACATGGCACAGATTCTCTTTGTCTTTGTCTCCTTGGTTATACCAATTTAATTAACATCCAAGTGTCAAAGCCTGCTGGCCCTTCAAGAAATGATCCGTTAATGTCATTTGCAGTAATTAGATGGGATGGAAGCCAGAGTAATGAAGCTGCTTTTGAAGAGATGTGTCAGTTTGACAGAATTAAAGTTGACTGATAACATTACAGTGATGGTACCGATTTGTGGTCCCTTTTAACACAAATCAGTGCAGAACAAAATTCAACTTTAAGATTATAAACATCTAAAACTTTTTTTCAAAAATGTGCTTTGTAAATGAGTGACAATTTGCACCCTTTAATTGTGCTCAGAAACAGCATGTGCATTTTATCAGTCATCACTCTTACAACCTTTGCTGAAACAGAGGGAATTTGAATAATTGATCAACCTGTTTTTTTTATTTTGTCTAGTGTCTGTGCAAGAGAGTCTTGAAAGGAAGTTTGGAAAGCAGGGTGGCCCCATCCCCATTGTTCCCACTGCTGATTTCCAGGCCCGTGTAGCTGTAAGTGTCCATAATATTTTACCTTTTATTGCTTTGTATGTTTATGTGTGTCTTTTATTTAATGTATATTTATTTATTTTATTTTATTTATTCTTACATTCTGTTAATGGTTTATTTATTGCTTTTTATTGTTATTTTATATATTTTTTATATATATTATATAATTTAATATATTTTATTTTTTTTATATTTTTAATTTTTGTAACACAAAGTTTAGTGAATTGTAGTCTGAGGAGCAAAGCAATCCTCACATCTATAAATACATTTTAGTTTTCGATCATAATACTGAGCTCAAGTTAGCACTGTTAGCTGATGTTGTCTAAACTGATGAAATGTATTTAATGTACACACACATACCCACACACACACACACACACATATATATATATATATATATATATATATATACACATATACATATACATATACATATACATACACACATAAAAATATATATAAAATCTTTTTGACCCTCTAATTTTTCTAATTATCGACTTGCAAAAACAGATAACTCAGTTTTTTTTAATTTTCAAAAATCATGTTTTTTATTATGTTATTAGTTAGCTGTTCTTTTAAAGTTTAAAAATATATATATATATATATATATATATATATATATATAATATATATAATCTATATGGTGATTGAGCAGCAAAAAAATAAATAACTAAATAAATTAAAAAAAAAATTAAATTTAAAAATAAAATGTATTTATTTTTTACAAACAACTTCTATAAATACTTTAGTTTTCAACCATCATGTTAAGCTAAAAGGGATAGTTCACCCAAAAATTAAAATTTTGTAACCATTTACTCACCCTTGTGTCGTTCCAAACTTGTATGAGTTTCCTTCTTATGTTGAAAATAAATGAAGATATTTTGAAGAATGCTGGTAATCAAACAGTTGATGGTCCCCATTGACTTCCATGGTATTTCTTTCCCTACTGTTGAAGTCAGTGGGGACCAACAACTGTTTCTGTCTTCAAAATTCTTCAAAATGTCTTCTTTTGTGTTCAACATAAGAAAGAAACTTATACAGGTTTGGAACAACATAAGGGTGAGTAAATGATGAAAAAAATAATTTTGGGGTAAATTATTCCTTTAAGTAATCACTATGGTAACTGATGTTGATTATACTAGATATTGATTAGATTTCATTGTTTACAGAATGATCCTGTCAGTCGGTCCTAAAGATTGAATTTCAGAACAATTTAAATTTTTTGTGCTCTGTGAACAAGATCAGCAGTTTTTATCCCTCATGTCATGTTTATGCTTTGATGTGATGTGTTTGTCATGCAGGGTGCCTCAGAGAAGGACATTGTGCACTCTGGTCTTGCCTACACCATGGAGAGGTCGGCCAGGGTAAGTTTCTGTAATATCTTTGAAAAGATTTGCATACTAAAGCTGACAACCATATAGCATTGTCATACCATCTGTAAAACAACACCAGGTAGAGCAGGTTCGCCTTTGACTCCACCTCAGCTGCTTTATAACAGCGTTGTGTTGTCATAAAACAGTTGGAAGATAATTTAAACTCGTCCACAACGTTCAGCCCTCGCTTCAGGCAGATTTTAGTCTAGTGTGGTATGAGCATTATGCAAAGAATACCACCTTGCCCATTGCACAGATGTCGTTATTGTTTATTGATGCTTTTTCTGTTTGTCCTCCATGCTTTGTAAAAGAGTTTTAATGTAGTCAAACCTGTATTCATATGTTAATATTTTCCCTTTGCAGCAAATTATGCGCACAGCAAACAAGTACAACCTTGGCTTGGATTTGAGGACGGCAGCTTACGTCAACGCCATCGAGAAGGTCTTCAAGGTGTACAGTGAGGCTGGCCTGACCTTTACATAAATGACCCAAACAAAAAGAAGACAAAAACGTCCATCAACCTCTTGATTCCCCTTCCCAACCTTTTTAACATATCAGAGTTTACATCAGCCTAACCCCTACTTCCTCTATTAAAACTCCCTCATGCTGTCATATCCCGGAAGCTCCGTCCTCACGAGTTTGAAAACTGTAAAGCGGTTTAATCTGTTCTGAGGCTGCAGTTCTCACTGCTTTGCTGTATGTGATGTGGTCTCAAAACAAACTGGCGCCAATAATCAGGTTTCTCAAGTGTGTCTTGTTGTAACTTGTTTATTTCGTCCCTGATTTTTGTATTGATCTGTGGTAAACTGACGTGGTCCTCTTCAAATGCAGCTGTAGCGCACTGTTTTAAATGTCTGTTGATTTGTCATGTTGGCCCTGGCTTCCTCTCGCCATGAAATCTTAGTTTATGTCCTGGTAGGTTTTATTTACTTTATTCTTATTGTGCGTTCTTGCAAACCATTTAAACATGGTTATTGCTACAGTAATGAAGAGCGTTAAAGATGCCTTACACCTGTGAGCAGGAGTTTTATACACTATAGTTCATGTAGTGCATCACACAAAGGGAAACCCAGCCATGATTTGCCTCATCTCAATGTTTTGACCTAGAGATGTAATGAAGTTCTAGCTGACAATGTGCAGTACGTTTAGGTACAGATGTATTTTGTATCCGAGGCAGTTCACAACCCACAACTTTTAGAGATCTGCTAGTTGTTAAACCTAGAGGACCCGGGGCACTCGTGCTTAAATGAGAGCTGGAAGTTGCTCGTCAAGCTTATCTGCACCCATATCTGGAACTATGTTTTGGAAATTTATATTGCCTTTTTGTTGAGAATAAAACAAATGATCATAATTTAGTTTCTGTTGTATTTTTTTTTCTCAGTGTCACCAAAATACCACATGTATCACACTCGGTTAAATAAATGATCCCTGTTACGTAAATCATTTTCCCGTTCCTGTCATGTCATTATTTGGATTGGCAATAAATTTAATATTGATTTAACAATTGAGTGAAAATAAGGTTGAATTTTAATGTAACTACTTCGACTGGTGTGACTATTGCCATTTTTGCCTTGTCCTTTATGATTTGCACTAACTTATAACTTTTGATATTTTCTCATGTCAAAACTTTCAGAAGAAAAAAATACTTTAGTTGATACAAAAAAAAAAACAGATTTTATAAAAGATTTCTCTTTAACTCTACTTCTACAGAATAATTACTGAATGTGCATGGTGTTTTTTTGCTTTTTTTTGCAATTCAGGAAGGTGCAATAAAGTGAATTGTTATATATTTGTAATTGTACACTACTACTACTACTGTATGTTGTACATGCAACCTAGCTCGTTTTATTGAAAATGAAAACAATAATGTAATTAATTTCCACAAATTTGTGGCTCAAAGTAAAAACACAGTATCCTATTTGTAAACTTTGAGTCGCAGTTTGTGTTTAAACTCATGACATGACTTGAACGCACCATGTAGTCCATAAGGTTTTTATCATTTTTAAAATGTCTCTTCAACTAGCCAATATCAGTTCCTAAAAGAAAACCACAAGGCACAAACACCAGTAAGTATAAGTAATGAATTTTATTAATTCTGTGATGTTTTGTGTTATAAGCTGGTTTGTCTTATCTTAAAACACGACATTATGTTTGTCAATATTACAGAAATCATTTCAAACATTACCAAAAAAATAAAAACATCAACTCAATCTCTCACTAAACAACAGATCTTTAGTTCTTTATTTCCATCATGTTAAGCATCAATTTTATTGGTTTTGTTTAACTAATTATAACAGAAATAGCATTGAAATGCATTCTGAAATTTACAAATCTCAAATGGTGCAGAAAACAGAAATATAGGCATTGCCTGTTTCAAGATGATATAAAACATACAGCCTCTGGAGAAACTGCCATAGAAAGTTTTAAAACTGCAAGATTGTGGGGTCCAGTTAGAATCCAGTGATGATACAGAAAGTTCATGTTCAAAGTACGCAGGCTCACTTGAACAGGCTCTTCCCAATGTCCATAGCCTGATCAGCGGCATTTTTTCCTGCAGCGTCTGTAGAAGCTTTGCCAGTTGCGTCGCTCAACATATCGCCAACGCCTACAGACAGAATGTATTGATCAGAGAGTTTGAACTGAATGAATATGATAGTGGAAGAATTAAGTATCTTTCCAAAATCTCCTGTCAAAGGAAACTAAAATATTACCTCCACCCTCTTTCTGGCCTTTTGCACCTCCTGCCTTTTTCTTGTCTCCTCCGATTATTGCTCCAACTTTCTCTTTGGCTACATCAGCTGATGTAACATTCACAAAAGTTAATGATCATGTGTATATGTTTTAACTAAAGTAAATTACAAAAATGACTAGCACTTGCAATTAATTTAATTGGTTACGGCATCAATTTCAGGTGTTTCATTTTTAAATGCCATATACTGTGCATAGATGCATTGAACAAACAAATTGAACTTACCAGCCTGATCGATAATCTTGTCCACCTGTCCATCCGCTGCTCCCTTGATGACGTTCATGTTTTCGTGTCTGAAGTCAGTCAGGAACTGTGTGTGCATCAGAGGTGTGCGTACTTATAGGCTGTGGTGTTTAGCATTTTTACACAACCCCCAAAGCACTGGATGAGGAACACCCACTCAAATTATACATGCCATTATACATCTCTGTCATTTCATGTCTATATTTCTTGTCTATATATTAAAGGTAGTAGTTTCTTCAGAGCTGAAGAAAGTTATAAATTCATTAAATTGCTAAAACAAGACATTGAAATTCAAGAAGAACCCCTTCAGAAGTAGTGTTTGTACTGTAAACAGGGCATGGCATCACACACAATACTACTGGAAATACAAGCTTTCGCTGTTGTTGAATTGTTGTTTGGGTGAATACAGGGTTGCGTGACTCTTGAAGGAAGCAGCCGAAGAATTTATGTGACAAAATGAGTTAAAGCTGCAGGCATTTTTATACTGGTTTGGTTTTTGAGATGTACAGTCTCTGAAATAATTTGTTTGATCATTTTCCTAAAGGTTTTATGTCATTTTGATGCTAAAGAATATGTGTTTGTTTGGTGGATTTGTTGAAAATCAGGTGCATAGGAACAGAAACCTCCACTGTGAAGTGGGGTCCAATAATCTGAGACCACGTGGAAAATCTAGGATACAAAATTTAAGTTAAAGACAGATTTGGGATTTGAGATTTGGGATTTGGGAGGGGGTTGTACAACATTGAACATGAAATATATAAGTTACAGCAGGTGCTGCAAATGCTCACAACACAACCAAATAAAAATTTTTATTTGCAGTGCGTTTCTTTTTTTGGTTGTGTTGTAAGTATTTGTAGGGCCTTTCTTTATTTGGTTGTGTTGTGAGCATTTGCAGCGCATGTGTTGTCAAATTGACAAAGTTGTTTTCTTAATTTGCAGGCGTTTTTTTTCTATTTGCAGTGCTTTTCTTTATTTGGTTGTGTTGTGAGCATTTGCAGCGCTTGTGTTGTCAAATTGACGAAGTTGTTTACTTAATTTGCGGGCATTTTTTTCTATTTGCAGTGCGTTTCTTTCTTTGGTTGTGTTGTGAGCATTTGCAGCGCTTGTATTGTCAAAATGACAAAGTTGTTTTCTTAATTTGCAGGTGTTTTTTCTGTTTGCAGCGTGTTGAGCTCTCTCGGACACCATACAAATTTGATGTTAGATCGTGCATACGCTTAAATCCATGTCAACGCTCGTATTTGTTAAAAATGGCTTTGACATGGAAAAGTGCTTAGCGTCATGTCAGGGTCTGAGCCGACGTATGCACTTTTTCTTGTTCGAGTACTGCAGGTTTTTGGAAATGTAAGCTGTTCTTGCAGCATGCTGTTCTAAATGAAAGAATTTGGATGATGAATCATCTGAAAGAGACGCGTACACGCATTTTCTGTATGTTCATTTTATGAATCACCCGTGTGCATATTTGAGGGATGATCGTAAGATCAATTTTAGGATGGGTTCTGCGCAACATTTTATAAATGAGGCCCAATAAGTATTCTTGTATCTTCATAAAATTACAGTTGAACCACTTTTGATGTCACTTGGACTATTTTAAGGATGTCCTTACTACCTTTCTGTGCCTTGAACATATCAGTTGTGTTGCTGTCTATGCAGGGTCAGAAAGCTCTCGGATTTCATCAAAAATATCTTAATTTGTGTTCCGAAGATGAACAAAAGGTTTGGAACGAAATGAAGGTGAGTAATGAATGACAGAATTTACACGTTGGGTGAACTATCTCTTTAACGGTGTTAACGATGGCTTTTTTTTTTTCAAACGCACAATGTTTTGCTTAACAAGATGTTAATTGATGGACTGGAGTCCTGTGGATTACTTGTGGATTATTGTGATGTTTTTATCAGCTGTTTGGACACTCATTCTGATGGCACCCATTCACTGAAGTACACCATTCACATTAGTGAGGGAGCTATGTAATGCTAAATTTCTCCAAATCTGCTCTAAGAAAAAAAACAAAAAACATTTTCAACAAATTTTGGGGTGAACTATTCCTTTAATCAATAACCAAGCATGTGTGAACATAGCCTACCTGCGGCTCGTGTCATTTTATTTATTTACTTTTGTTCCAATGAGTAGTGGTCTCAGTAACCAGATTCAGTAATTTTCTCTGTGTACTGGGTGTGTGCTGATGGATCCCTAGAGGGTAATGTGGTTAAGGAGTGGTGGATAATTACTGTGGTCATTGTGAATGTGTTTTGGCTTGATGTTTGTTTGTTGAGCTCTGCAGATCTTGATCCTGTACTGCTAGATCATAAAAGCATACTTTGCAATTCATTTGCACTTTGCAATCATGTCTAAAGTTTATTGGCATGGTAAAGGAAGCTTGTTTGGACTTTTCTAAACTAGGAGTAAATAAGACGTCTTTTTAGCCCCCAAATAAAGGCTGGCTCTATTATGGTCAAAAATATATAGCTGTAAACTACTGCCCCCTATAGATAGTTCCAGATACTACAGGCTATTTGTGCTCCATAATACAAATTTCAAACTCTACTTGAAACTTTAATTTAACGCATTACTTCTTGTTTATTCATATTAATTGTGAAATTTAGCTTAAAGAAGTTTCTGAGTGAAAACTTTTTTCAGTGAATTTTGTAGTGCATACATTTGCAAAGGACACCGCCAATCCTGCACGCAAATGAAAACTAGACACAGTGGTATAGATTTCAACAAAACTCTTTATTTCACTTATACAGTTTATAAAATCAGCTTGCCTGCTTTGATGCCAACATAAAAGGTATGTGGGACATTTGTTTGTGTGTATGTGTCTGTGTGTGTGTTTCAGAGAGAGCAAAGAGAGAAAAGCTCAAAGGAAAACTCACCCTTCTGTGTTTTGATCAGCTTTGTGTGTATGTGCATATGTGTGAGTGTGTGTGTAAGTGAATACAGGAGTGCTGATAAGGCAACATGCAGTCTTCAGTTTTTTGTGGCTTCAAAAAAAAGAACAAACTGCAATGTTTGATAGCTTTGTCCTAGTTACCTACAGCAGACACAAGCCTGGGGTGGATCTGAACACACCGTTGAATGACAGGACAGGGATGGGGTTTGGGTGGCCATGATGGCAAGGCTAAATGAAGATGAAGACAGTCAGATCTACACTTCTTAGCATTCCCTTCGTAAAACACAGTGCCTAGAATCAGCACAGCACAGTGCTGCAGAACAGACCAATGACGAACTATGCAATGGTGCTGTAGTATTGCTTTTACATTGCGGACATCACAAATTCATGATCGCACACCGACTTCACATGCATCGCAACAAAATCAGGACGAAACAAGATGTGTTTGAAGATTTGATCTCTTCCTATAACAGCGAAAGACTCCTTGTCCCAACTGGAACCAAATCTCGGGTGTATAAGCTAATGAAAAAATGCAAGTCTAGCACAGCTACATCAATACGGATAATCGTTTTTAGTTTTACAGTACCTATGTATACAGTATGTGTTCACATTTTGTGAATAAACATATTTGTTCTTACTCTAACAAATCACACGATAAGTCTATTGGTCAAGCACACAGTAACTCTATTCTGCACACATACTGAACTAAAGGAATGTAATGTATCTCTTAATGTACATACAACTTGTCATTGCGTACACTGCAGCATTTTCAAGACGAAATAAATTGAAACATGGCTACGTTCTCACAAAGATCCTGACGCACTTTGCTACATGCCCTGATGAAATGAGATGTATTGCTTTTCTTACATTACCGGTCATGCGGGTTTCTTTTTTTCCAGCCATGCTCCTAAAAGACCAACTCAACCTCTGATAGCAGCCTCTGGGCTTCATTTTGTGTGTATGTATGAGTGTGTGTGTTTTAGATGAGGTGTGGATGGAAAGAGGAATGACAGTAACACTAGAGAACAGCATGACGACACCACAGATGGAGAGGAGGGAAGCGTCACACATCTAACGACTACAGGGCTCGGGGAAAGTCTTTTTCAACTCTGGTTTTCCATACAGTCACAAAAAAATATCAGTAACATCTGGAGTCTGGAAGGGGTGAGGCTTTGGAGCAGAAACTCAGAGGTGGAGAGTCAGAGGGAAGAGAGGGGACCGTTTCAGCTTCAGGCCTCTGGACTAATAACCCTGATGAACAGAAAGAACACAGATTAAGTCATTTCATATATGGTTTAATCCTGGGATTCTTATCTACACAGACGCAGATGCTTTGGACACTTTCCATGAAGAGTTCACAATAAAGTCAATCTTTTCTCAGGAAATAGACAGTGAAGGTTAGTGTTTAATCTTCAATGTCAGGATTGGAGGTCAAATTAAAAAAATTTAAGTCAGCATGGAAACATGGCCCAGCGGGCACTTTGATATCAATTTGACACTAAATATTAGTCAAGAATTGATCAAGATGCTATAACATCATTTTAAATTCAGTTTGGACAGTAATTACTTCCAGTGCTAATTAGCTGAAAATCTCAAACTGAAATTGGTTTAATGTATAGGCCAATAAACATATGACGTTCAATTTACATCAAATCAGCGTCATGTCAATTTTTTGACGTCAGTTTGATTTGCATATTTGATGTCTTTTCAACATCAGTTGCCCTCTGGGGGACATATAACTTGTAATTTTCTAGCAATAAACATGAATTGTTTTATATAAAAATAATAATATATAGTATTTATTATTGTATTTAAATAATAATAATGAATATATTTGAAAATTTGGGATCAGTAGGATTTTTTTAAATTAATACTTTCATTCAGTATTAATGTAAAAAAGTGACAGTATTAAGTAAAAGTAAAAGTAACAGTATTACATCTTTGCAGTATTTTTGATCAAATAAATGCAGCCTTCGTGAGCATAAAATACCCCAAACTTTTGAATGCTACTATGCATGGGTAGAAATTTTGTGTGTACATTTTTTATGGTACACTAAAAAAAAAAAAAGAAAAAAAATTGAACAAACTTAAAAATTCAAGGCAACCAGCAGAAAAATCTGCTGAAGCTGGTTGCATTAAACTTTTAAGTTTGCTCAATTATTATTATTTTTTTTTTTTTTACAGTGTATGCTACACAGTATCCTACATTGTTTTTTCCCCTTTTTTGTAAAAAATAAGTTTAGCAACATATCTAAGTTTTTTTATTATTACAGAATCATGAAATTTATGCTTCAAAAATTAAAAATAAATAAATAAATAATGGGAGACCAAAGTGTACTGTTTTCACAGAAAGTCATTTTTCTCACCTCTCCACCGTCTCCTCCTTCCATGCCCCCATGAGAGAAGTCACCCTGTGAAATACAGAAATTGTTAACATCCAAGAGACATACTTTCTGCTTTAGATCCATCTGGCAATCAGCAGTGAATCTTCATATGGAGCGCAATAACGGCTTTGGTCATGTTAAACAGCCATACTAAATAATATCCATTCAGACATGCAGGGATGCAGCACAGCCACGGGCCTCTCAGACACTGTCTGTTCACCGCAGTGTGTTGTGACTGCTGTCTCTGCAGAGATGCAGGGAGGGATGTAAACGATGGTCATGGTGAATGCAGCTGGCAGGCACATCTTCTGTCTCTGCGGTACAGCTGTGCTGAGCTCTTCTGCTGAGTCACTGTCAGGACCAGACACTCTGTCCTCCTCAAAGGACTTTCTGCCTCACAACAGTCTTAAACTAATCTTTCTTCTTTACATCCCCAACCAAGTCTTTCTTTACAGCCCTCAAAATCAGCATAAGATGCTGTATGCAACCTATTTTACTTTCGTAATCTAATGTATTGTGATCTAACATTTGCCAAAAAGTGCTTACATTCAGAAAGCAATTATGCTTTAAAATCAACATTAATCTAAAAAGACCAGGAACTTGTACATAAATAGGGTCTTTTTATATTAATATATATTGTATAAAGGTATATATATATATATATATATTGTATTTCTATATAGCATAATTGCTTTCTGAATCACTGTTAAAATGATTTACCATTAGCCATTAACTATGAAAACTATGATTTCCAGAAAGGGGAACAATTTCTCCTATACAGCAGTTTAGGGATCTATGCATATTAATAGAAGGCCAAACTTTGGTTCTAGATAAGCCATAAGCCATTATTCCTACATGCACAATGTCAAATCATTCAGAGAGATTAGTGTTATTGATTTTTTTTTTAAAGAATATTGTGCAGGGAAAACATGCATCTATTAGCAGAATGCAATGGCACACTGCCATTGATAAGCTTTCTGATGATGTGAAAATGTAACTGTTTAGTGTTGATGAATCACATCGTTTTATTGTATCTGCCCTGTCCTGTCCTGCCAGAATATATGCTCTTGTAGAAGATGAGTTATTATCACGATAAAGATCCAGGTTGTTAGTTGATGCAATGGGAATGAGAGACAGGTAAATACCAGGACAGATCTGTCATTTGCTTGTCATTCAAGTCACCCACATGTGTTAACAGAAAAGATTTACTTCTTTTGATGATAACATAATTGTGCTGTCAAGTGACTAAAGATCACTGCATTTCATTTAGTGCATCTGCTCCAGTATTGTTATTATTACTTAAAACTATTAATAGTTACTATTAAATTAAAGTAAAATATAAATATAGATGAAAAGCATGAACTTAAAAAACAAAAGAAAATTAGAAGTATTGCCTTGGCTACTAACTGAAATTAAAAAAGTTTAGGTTCAAGTACTAAAATTACTAAAATGAAAATAAAATTAAATCTGAAGTCGCTTTGGATAAAAGTGTCTGCTAAATGACTAAATCTAACTTTTTAAAAAAATAAAATGACTAAAATATAAACTAAAATTAAAACAAAATATAAAAACGAAAGCTAATTAAAAATATTCATAAATATTATAAATAATAACACTAAAATATCACTGATCTGCTGCCTTCCCAGTTATGTGGGAAAGCAGTGATTTTATCCCAGCAAATTACTAAACACTAACAACATTAGCTCATTAACTTGATGGGAACTGATGGGAATTCAGGTAATCAATGAGGTAATCAATGCAGCCATTCTTTCTCATTATGCACAATGAAGAGAATGACTCCGGGGGAGGGAGTTGAATAAAGGTAACTGAACTCTGCTGTTATATGGATGGTTGTGCACATTCTCCTCATCAGTGTGGTGTGATACAGCAGTCAGTTAATTCAAGTTAAAGCTCAGTCTCATATGCAGCGTGGAGTATATATGCCATATTCACAGGCTATATACTAGCATTTCTCTTTACAAACCAAATCAACCATTCCCAACCCCATTTAATAAGCACCTCATATAAAGCCTCATCCTGTAAACAGCACATTTGTAAACAGGGAAAAACAAACAGAATATGTTAGGCACAAAATACCAGTATTTATACAGTAAATACACAGTTTAGTGGAGAGTTTGTGGTTATCTCAGATTACACATAGATCGCTTAAGCTGGTCTTAAGTATAGGTGTTTTAAAATGCAATACACACGAAATATTAAAAATGGTAATTAAGAGATGTGAATTGAATTTGATTTTGGAGAAAGGGCGACATCTAGTGCTGGCGGAGATCTCACCGGGTTGAGGCCGGTTGATGCAGCCACATTCTCCAGCCCCTCTACTGTCTTCTGTCCAACTTCATTAGCGCTGCCTACCGCTGTTTCACCGACAATATTCGCCTGGTCGGTGGTCCTCTGGGCAACTGTGAGGAACGATATCATAGAAAGTAAATATAAATGACTTCTCATTTCTCAGTTTCTATTCTCTAAAGATGCACGCTTATTTATTTCTCACCTGTGTTTACGCCTGACACAACTCCCTCCTTTGTCTTGTTACCTGAAATATGAGAAATAAACATGAAATATTCTTCAGAAATTGCGGATTGGTATAAAAACACCAAATTAAGTTCTATATAATTGGAGGCATGGACATTCTGGCTATTCTGGGTCAACGTGAAATATGTAAATTTTACATTGATGTGATCATAACAATAGACAGAACAGCATCTTTTTAAGAACGCTGGATAGTTTATTGTAGATAGTCTATAGTTTATAGAGTAGATAGGTATCACTCTACCATATTTTTAATGATAAGTGAAAACAGAATACAAAATATGTGAAATAGAATAAACACAACGGATTTTCAACAATATGCAACATATTTGAGACTTTGAGACAAAAACAGTAGGCTATGAAATATTAAAATATTACGGCATTATTACAATTTAAAATAAATTTTCTAAATTTTCTTTATTTAATAAAATAAATAAAGTCTCTCACAATCCTTCAGAAATCATTCTAATATGCTGTTTTTGTGCTCAAGAAACATTTTGTGTTATTCTAAAAGTTGAAAATGATACTTTTGTGGAAACCCTGATATATATGTTTTCAGGATTCTTTAATGAATAGATGGATTGAAACGACAGCATTTATTTGATTTTTTTTTTAACTGTGTAAGAAGTCTTTACTGTCAGTTTCTAAACAATTTAATGTCTTTGCTGAATAACATTCTTTAAAAAAAAAATAAAATACTGACCCCAAATGGTAGTGTATAAAAAAATGCTGATTATTTAATTAACGGAAAAATTTACTGAATAAACAGTCACATTTAGATTGTTTTTCTGTGTCTCAGTGACTAAAATGTCAGGAGTTAGGTCTTGATAGCAATCTAATCTTATAATGTAAACCTGCTTACATCTCTGTTCACAGATGATAGAGGACTATACAGATCTATGCAAATAAAAAGAAATTCAGCACCACTTCAAAGCAGATAAGATACCAAATGCATCATTAACAGGCAATGACACTACGCTTCAAAGAGTTTGTCTGTCAGTCTTAGCTACATCTACCCTCAATATCATTCTATCACACATATCCGAGCCTTGCTATCATCAAGCATTTAAAAATTCATCACATATATCGTGTAATATTTAGATGCAAACTGCTTCCGTATTACTCTACGTCTTTCATTTATGTGTGTACATTAGTCTGTCCGTTTCTATTCTTAGACCTCTCTTCTTTCTCACTCTCTTTCTCCATGTTTCTTAATGCGAAAGCTCAGTTTTGAGTATAGATTCTGCATGGCTGAGCACATCTGCTCTCCTGCGTTCTTTCTGTAAGTGCCTTAAAGGAAATCTCTTTATATCACAGCAAAGTCTATCTAACTGACTTCATCGGTTTGCTGGATGAATCTGAGCTGCTTGTTAGATAAAGCGTTTGCACTATCACTTTCAGTTGATGAGATCTTCACTGCGTCATATGGCGAAGATGACGACAATGCATCTTCAGAACATACAGTTCTGGATCAAAGGCCATTCACAGTATCAAATGCAGTAGCTTTGACACTCTCAAATGGAGAATAAGTAACCTGCCTTCGTAACAATCAACCTGAGTAATGACTTCTCGCTCTAGTGCACATAATGCCATATAAGCACTCTGAAGCCCCCTCACAATACATGCACTAGAATGAGAGCAGATTTGCAGGCCTGTGACCTCAGCACAGGTGACCTTGGTGGAAAAGTGCTTATAAAGATTACATCACACTCAAATGCATGCTGGGTTGATTGTTGATCTGATTGGATTAGGCGAGATTACCACTGTCAGGTTATAGGTGATGAAAACGACATCCAGGAGAGAAAGTTTCAAGTGTTTTCTGTGTCCATCCAGGTGCAGGAATGCACTGAATACTACATAGTCATGCTTTCGTGTTGAATTGTTTGTAGTTTGTATTTTCAGTCATGTTCTCCATACGCCATCTGTTCATTTCTGTGCTGATGAGCATAAGCAGACGCTATGGGGCTGCAAGCCTATGACATAACACATGAGCACTGCACCTCATTTCTCCATCTCTCTCTCTTTCTATGGTGGCGTAGGGGGATGGTGAGGGTTAGTCATCACAGTCCACTCACAACCAGGCAAATCCTGCTGCATCGGCACACACGCATGGAAGATGGGGAGAGCAGAGAGGGAGGGAGTAAATGCTGCAGTGCTCAGCTGATCCACTCTATATGGCCCCCCCCCCCTTACTTTCTCTCTCGTTCACATGCACATAAACAACACTTTGTAGCGCGTGCAGAACGAAATACTGTGCAGACTGTTAGTTGATGAAGTTGGAATTATTGTATTGTATTGGACAGGTACATAACAGGTAAATAACTTATTCACATGCACATGAATGCATGCAGGAAATAAGTGTCAAAACGAGTAAAAAAGCAAATCTTTGCGTAAAAGCAGTGCACAATTCATTTTTATGCATTAATAATCAATTATTAACTGCACTAATTTTTGTTACAAATTACTAGTTGTTACATAGTGTGAGCGTGTTGGGCTTTATAGAATTACATTTTGCAACAATGTACAAGACAGTGCATCATAGTGTATTGTGTGAAAAAAAAAAATATTTATTTAGTTATGAAATTCATCTGAAATATTAGTGCACACTGATCTTATTGTTTTTATGAGCTTTTACTATTTCCCATTCAGGTCTGCACTCTCATAACTCTCTCCTTCACCACACCCCAGGTTTCATTCCCTGCACCATTTTTGCAGCTTTTTTTTTTAATCAATCGTGTATCTCACATTCGCAGCTGCTTCCATCTACACTCTCACAACTCCTCAGCAGACTAGAGCACAACCTCACTGAGACCCTCCTCTCCTCCACACACACACACACACACACATGCTAATGGAATGCAGACTCATCCATCACATCTGCATTAGATCTATTGGAATAATTGCAGAGACCTTTATAGAACACAGCTATTATTACCACTATCAATGCTGCATTATTTTATTATTTTACCCTGTGTGGGACACACGCACACACACACACACACACACACACAGAGAGAGAGAGAGACTAGTAGCAAACATCTGCACTCACCCACATACATGACCCCTTCTTTGGTCCTGAGAGCTGCCTCTTCAACTCCAGCTTTAGTTTTCTCAGCGGCGGCCACCACTCCTTCCTTGGCCATGGAGAATCCTTTCATTAGAACATCCATCCTGGACGTTGAGTTTGACGACGGTGCTCTGCAGACGGACTGGGCCTGGCAGAATTTGCAAGGGCTGAGGGTGTCTGTCTATATGCTGAAAGTTTCAGATGACAGGTGAGAGGAATACAGAGAGATTCTGTGCCGGGACAGATGGATGCACGGACACTCTGGACGGAGAGCAGTGGAATGAGAAAGAGAGAGAGAGAGATTGAGAGAGAGAGAGCGGCGAGCAGGCGCAAGAGAACAGGATGCAGAGAAACAGAACCTGCTGGATGCTGCAGTGCATTTAAGTCGTGCTGCGGCTACAGCCCCCACCCACAACCCTCCACACACACACACAGCAGACACGCACTGCCTCTCACAGCAATGTCGAACAGACTGATTACATATTTATTACGCTCTAGCCAGCAGTGCATTAAGACCAGATGCTTCTTACAATTATTGCCATCCTCTTGCACCTTGGGGACATGTGTCCCGTCTCGCAGCCTGGTTGTTTATTTCTTTATTTTTGAGAATTAATTTGAATAATTTATTTGTACAAACATTCTTATCAGTCTGATGAAAATAAACACTTTACCATTACCACAGTAAGTGAAGAAAATTACCATAACAACAGTAAAAATATATTTGTGTAATATGTATATAATATTATGTGTGTAATATATATATAATTGTAATATATTGGTTATATATTACAAATATATTTTTACCATATATTATAAATATATTACATATTTTTAACTTAATATAATATAAATGTATAATATAAATATATTTGTATTTGTATTAATTTTATACACACACTATTAAATGTATTATATGCATTAATTGTATAGCATGTTAATACAATACAGCATACATTTACCTTTATTACGAGGCTATAATATTAATATAAACACTGTAAAAAATGATTGTGATTTTAACGGTAAAAAACTGTGAAAATGCTACAGTAAAAACCTGTTAAATGTTTAACGGTAAGTTCCTGTAAAATTTACAGGGAAAAAAGTAAACTGACGTTCCCAGAATTCCCTGCGTTGCATTTCAAATTCTGTTTGAATTTGACGTTTTTTCTTTGAAATAACTATGTTTCTTCTTAGTTTTTTCTTATCAGTTATGTTTATTAGGGTTGTATGTTACATCTAATGTTGTTAAATTAACGTTTATTGCATATTTCAGTTTAATGAGTCTCACCATGATGGTGTTTAGTGTTTGTGTGAATGACACTGTGCACCTTCTATATATGCTATTATTTAAAAGCTGCTTGTGATGGGCTTTGGTTCATCATGTGACTTTCTCATCACCACCTGCATTTGGTGGTTATCAGTGTATTTCAAAGGTACAAAACAGATTTCAGTACTTTAATAGGTTGGTATATTAACATTATATCAGTTAATGAAATTACGGTATTTAACTGTAAAATTAAGTTAAAACCGTAAAACCTAAAATGTTGTTACCATATTTTTTACGGTAGAATTCCGGCAACCACAGCTGCCAGTTTTTTACCGTAAATTTTACGGAATTGTTTTTACAGTGAATGTAAATTGTAAATTTATATATATACATTTGCATTTTTTACATTTTTATTACATAAATTCATATAATGTATTACTATATATATATATATATATATATAAAATAGTAAAACATTGATATAATATGTAAGTATACTGTATGTATACAATGTGATATATATTTGTATTTTAATATTTTATTTATTATACATACATACATACATAAATGTGTGTGCTTGTATACACACATTTATTTTTTTATGAAACATTATAATATTTTAATATAAAGTGTTAATACAAGGTGATATATGTTTGTATTTTAATATTTTATTATATAGACATACACACACATTTATTTTAGGTTTTTTTTTATTAAGAGGATATATTAAATTATATAGATATATAGCATGTTAATTGAATATAATAGACCTATAGCTTTATTATGAGGATAGAATGTTCTTGTTGACATATATATCAAGTTAATATCAGGGTTTTGGGGTGTATTATGTTGTATTTGCTGCAGACCTGCAAATTGGAAAGTAAAAAAAAAAAAATTAAACAAAAACAGCTGAATCATTCCTTACTTTCCATGCTAAAAATATTTTGAATTGTCATCTGAAAGTCACAACTCAGCAAGAATTCTGTGGTGTGATGCAATCTGATTGGGTGAGGATAACAAATACCAACCCACCTGGTGGCTGTGGATTGGTTAAAGAACACAGGATGATGATTGACACAGGAAATAGAAGCTGTGAAGGAGCGCTGAGGCCTGAGAGCAGTAATCTCTGATGGGATCAGACAGGGCCACTCTCCCACTCCACTGTATGTCACATGGTCAGCTGTTTCTATGCGGGATTAAAGAGTTTACAGGCTATGAATGAATGACATGCTCTGGCCCACGACATTCTACAGCAGTTACCAGACTGATGTGGAATGACATGCAACACACATATGAATTCATCAATATGAATGTCATCATTAATAAAGTATTAATTCACTCTGAGTGCAAAAATGCATCCCAATACAAAACTATGACTGATCGGAAAAACAAATAGTAAAGGAGGAGGTAAGCAAGGATTCAGATTACAAGTGGTGCTGCTATCTCACCAACTGGGAAATGATCGCCAGTACTTATAACATAAACGTGCAGAGAACAGAAGCATACATCAGGCCGTAGACTGCTGTGTAGTCTATATCTAAACAGTTCTTCTGCCAGCATGACATAACAGAGAGCTGAGAATAAGCTGATATCACACTGTCAGAAGAGCTCAAAGGATCAGAGATTCAACCGAGAAACACGGTACAAAAATATCACACAGAAATACATCCGAATGCATCTCACCTCCCTGCCAGCGCTTTGCAGGTGAATACACCAGATGTTCTCTATTCCTCTATACTGCAAACAAACACAAGCCAGTCAGAACATGTTTTTATGGTAAACATACACTATTTTTCTTCATGCTGGGATTTCCCATTGGGATTGATCACATTTACAACTAAACTAAAGCAAATGAAAGGACAGAGTCTGAAAAAAATGTAGGATGATATTGTGCTTAATTTGTAGCGAGGACATTGTTAAAGTGTGACATCTGTTGTTCAACCGTAATTTTATGAAGCTACGAGAATACTTTTTGTCCATGAAGAAAACAAAAATAACGTGTATAATGCGTTGAGGTACCGTCGTGAACGTGCATCAAAGACTGACACGGAAGAGAAGAAATGGTTGAATAAAGTTATTATTTTTGTTTTCTTTGCGCACAAAAAATATTCTCGTAGGTTCATAACATAACGGTTGAACCACTGATGACAACAATGTCCTTACTATGTTTAATATCTTAATTTGTGTTCCAAAGATGCACAAAGGTCTTATGGGTTTGGAACGACATGAGGGTGAGTAATTAATGACAGAATTTTCAGTTTTGGGTGAATTAATCCTTTAATTCTCTCAAATCTCCAAAACTTTTTTTTTACAGAGTTCTGCCTATGTAGATTCCATGTGAATCTACTCGTTAGTAAAATTAAATACAAAAAACCAAACAAACAAACAACAATCAATACCAAGCTACTGTTGCTCAGCCATTTGACACTTATTTGTTAAAGACAAGTAATTTTCAGATAAATGTGTCCTCACATATGTGACCCTGGACCACAAAACCAGTCATAATGGTAAATTTTTTGCAAATTTATGCATCTGAAAGCTGAATAAATAAGCTTTCCATTGATGTATGGATAGGATAGGACAATATTTGGCTGAGATCAAAATGTTGAGAAAATCACCTTTAAAGTTGTCCAAATGAAGTTCTTAGCAATGCATATTACTTATCAAAAATTAAGTTTTGACATAATTAGTTTATGCCAAAATTTTTGGCATAAAAGAAAAATGGATAATTTTGACCCATACAATGTATTGTTGGCTATTGCTACAAATATACCCATGCTACTTATGACTTTTTTTGTGGTCCAGGGTCATATATGTCAAAGCTTTTGAAGGCTAGTTTTACACTACTTACTTTTGGAATTTAAATGTCCTACACTAAAACCCCTCTTGTCTCAACATCCAAAAATAATTATTAGATAATAAGAGTAGATAATATCATCCCCCTACTCTTAAGCAAGCATATAGCCTCTTTTCTGGTCAAGGTTGAGTCAGATTTTACCAGACAGGAAGTCTGTGGTCAGAGTGCAGGAAGCCACGTTGTGAAGCACAGGCCGATTGCTGGTTGCTGGGGCTTGGAGTGGCCGGCCCAGGAGACCCCATGTTTGTTGTCATAGCTGAGCTGCACACTGTTGAGGCAGTCAAGCACAGACATGAAGCCAGAGACCCTGAGGACCACAGAGAAAATGCCTTCTTAGTTTGACAGTAACTCATTCTCTCTGTGTAAACCACCACCTCAAGCAGTCTAATTCTAGTGCGACCTCTTGGTAGGTGGGATGTTCGCACTCCAGGCTGAGAAAGAGCAGCTGATGTCTGCTCCGAAGATGGAGTTTGGGAGGCATGGTTTACGGAACGGGGTCAGCGCTAAGAACAAGGGCTCTTGTGTGTTATAAAAACTCTAGTCATTTATCACTGCAGACAATCTCTGGACTGGAACCATAGCATATATATAGCTGCACTGACATCTATTTCATTTTTTTTTCTTTCTTCTGCAAACACAATTTTTGAGCCAGAGAATATGAAATGTACACTCTTGGAAACAAAGTTTCTTTATTGCCATCTATGGATCCATGCAAATATATATACTATCCCTGAAATCTTTCCATTGCACAAAACGTTTATTACATTGGAAAAAAGTTCTTTGATTATTAAAACGTTCTTTACACTAGGAAAACAATGGTTCTTTTAAGAACTATTCACTGAAAGGTTCTTTCGCAAACCCAAAAAATTCTTTCATGGCATCACTGTGAAAACCTTGATTTTGAAGAATGTAAAGGCCTGTTTATGCCATGATAACTATAACAATAAAGATATCATTTTTAAAATTGTTATAAATTTAAAAAATGGTTAAAAATAGCATGGAGTCCACATCACTATAACAATAACGGCACAGAGGAACACAACATTGTTGGAATTGCAGTGATTTTTTTTTCCAGCTGATGAACGATAAAAACATTGACAGCAATCAGAATCCATCATGCTTTAAAGAGCTGGTGTATTTAAAGTGCCCGATGACAATTGCAGTCAATACTTATAATAAACAGAATGTTATCATGCATTGGTGTGGACGCTAATATAGTTATCTTTATAATTATTATTCTTTGTGTGAATAGGCCTTTGTCTCACCAACGCGTGACAGCCTTAAGTAGTGCTTTACAAAGAAGTTCAATGGGTGAAAAATGTAGTTGATATTTAGTGAATGTTGTGAACTAACAAAAACTATCTAAATCGTTTTTGTTCACTGTTAGTGCATTAGACCTAAAGCAGTAACTGATTTTAATGAATTGAATCTTATTGTACATTGTACCTCATTGATTAGTGTATAAACCAAAGACTAAATAAGTAAAAGGAATTAACATTGACTGGTAGAGCATGGTGCTAACATGGACAAGGTCAAGGATTTGAATACATAAAAGTATAAACATGAAATTCCAAACTGAGTATAAAATTAAAAATCCATTTTCTTGCTGACAAGCATCATGCATGAGACTGCAATGTGTGAGCTTGAGTGTGAAAGGGTGCTGTAACTTTGCAAGTAGTGCAATACATGGATTTAAGGTTGATCACTAGCAGCAGATTTCCTCCTATTGTTGGAGGGTGTTGATACTGTCCAGGGAGAGTGAGGGGGAGTGGGAACTGAGAGGGTGGGGAGAGAGGCATGCTGCTGAGGATACCGGCTGGTTTGGATAGAGAGAGAGAGAGAGAGAGAGAGAGTAGAAGAGGGGG
>JAFVLL020036323.1:0-29262 GCA_021397915.2 Tor tambroides | reverse complement strand
GGAAGTAATCACTACATTAACATATTTGGCAACTGGAAAAATGCAACTATGCAGCAGTGATGATTTGGGTCTGTTTCAGCACTTTCAGAATCTTACTGTGTCTCTGTTCATTTCCTATAAAATATGTTAAGTATGACAGCATGGTAAACAAAAAAATAAAGAATATATATACATATAATGTGTGTGTGTGTGTGTGTGTGTGTGAGAGTGAGAGAGTACGGTAAAACAGGAAAAATTACGCCTGTAATTTCAAAGTGAAGGATTATAATAGATCCTATAGCGCTCTTTTATTTCCTTCTTGGACAACCAACCAATCACAGTCTTCAAAAGACTGTGTCATAGCTAGCAACGGGGTCAGCCCCGCCTCCTCACTAAGATAAAAGTTTTTGTCTTTTCCTCGCTCAGAGTTGCTCTCAGATTGGTCCTTAATCACTTTTAAGCTAAGACTCCTAGCTAGAAGTTTTTAAGCTAAATTAGGACCTCTCTAAAAGGATTCATAGAATCTTTAAGAATACGGGCCCAGAGGTTTGGGGTTTTAAGTAAATTAAACTTTTATTTAGCAGAGACACATTTAATTTATCAAAAGTGACAGTTATGACATTATAAATTACATTATATATATATATATTTCAAAAATGTTCTTTTTAACTTTATATTCATCAAAGAATCCTGAAAAAAATATATCACTGTTTCCACAAAAAATATTAAGCAGCACAACTGTTTCAACATTGATAAAAATGAATGTTTTTGAGCACCAAATCAGCATATTAGAATGATTTCTGAAGGACCATGTTTTTTCATGCGTTTCATGTATCTTATGTGTTTTACTGCATTTTTAATCGGATAAATGCAGCCTTGGTGAGCATAAGAGACTTTATTTTAAAAACAAGAAAAACTGCATTGCAACAGTTCTGGAGATATCAGGAAATCTGCAGGGAATTATTAGCTTCGCTTACGCGCTCTTTTAACCCGGAAGAGCTTCAGTACCTTGGAGCTGTCAAAAAATACGTCCCGCTGTGTGCTTCCCTGCCCCCTTTGGAGCTGTTTTTGGAAATGTATTCAGGGTGCAAGGCTGTCTGCATAGCTGTTTATCTGGATGCCTTCCCTGTTTTCCTGGCCAAAGCAGCTGGCACTGGAATGGGGGGAAGGGGAGTGTGCTCTCACAGCATCAGAGTGGGCACTGAAACTCTAGCTCTCCATTAAAACAACACAAGCTGCCTACTCAGATAATTGGTTGCATTTCCTCTTAAAAGACTTTTCCCTGATATGTGAAATCAAGCATTCATATTAAAGTACAATTAGCATAGTTCACAATAACTGATGCGAAACCTGAGTGGTCCCTGTGCCCGGTCACATGATCACCGTCTGCTTTCGTAACACAATTACAGCTGACAAGTTGTAAAAATATCTCTTTCTTCTCTCCCTCCCCTGTTCTCTCCATTCAGGACCTGGCATTGACGTACCCGCCCCTGATATGAGCACCGGTGAGAGGGAAATGTCCTGGATCGCTGACACCTATGCTAACACTATCGCCCACACTGTAAGCAACTTTATTAAATTATTAACCATGCCGATAAAACTCCCATTGAGGTTTTTCCCATTTATCACATGGAGATTAACATGCCTAGCCTTTTTTAACCAAACTGAAAGGTTAAAAAACGTACCATAAAGGATATTTGAGCAATAAGTGTTACAAAAACAATAGCAATTAGAGTCTTCAGTAAGAAGTAAATCATTCATCATCATCTTTATCAGCAACCTTACACCCTTTGTTTGTCTATCTCTGATAGTGTTATGCTATCTATATGACAGACTGTGAAATGTTTACCTTTGTGCCCTAATAAATGGATAAGTCACAGCTTTATTTGCATGGACAGTAGCAACCGGTTTGCTTTCTTATTACATATGTACATATTTTAGAGTGTTTTTCCTTCTTGTGATATGATTTTGGATGACAGCTTCAACTAGTACAGAAAGAGAACAAAGCTGGGTCATTGGTGCATGAAGAATCCTGAAGCTGAAAGAGGCTAACTGAAATCATACAGATTTTCTTTTAGTGTATTTGCTGTGGGACTTGTGATCATGGTTATTCTTCTTAGAGGGCTCTTATTATTACATCTTCGTCTATTACCATGGCAACAAAAGAATGGTCATGTTACATTTATAAATGATTGTGTTAAACAATATCCAGCTTTACTAATCCTGAAAGGAATCTTTAGATGATATATTTTTTTGCCAAGTCAGAGAAGGCATGAATGAAGTCATGTTCAAATACAAAGTCACCCTGGAAAAAAACTTGACCTCAGAATGCAATATTTTATGTAACATTACCTTTTCTGTAGCTATAAGCACAGACAAATACTTGAGACCCTTATAAATCTTGACTCTCATTTAGTTTTGGCGTGTAAAATGTCCATGTATATTTAGTTTATTAAAATCTGTTATTAAAAGTATTATCAATAATTATTTCACAATTATTTCACAAAGTCTCATATTTCAAATTCTGTCCATTTTATTACAATATTAAAACAATAAATACCGTTTTTGCGCTGTTTAATGTGGATTGACAGATCGCTGTAGCGCTGTAGTTAAAGACAAGCGGCAGCACGAAATGCACGTGAATGAAATAAACATGAATGAACGTACAAATGTATTAAAAGAAAGAGTACAACTTACCGAAATTCATATCCTGTCTCATGTAATCACTCAATTATTGTTTCAACCGCAGAAACATCACATTTACCTCAGAAAAAAAAAACTTATTCTGTGACCCAAAACTCATTAGTCAGCTAGAAAACTTAACTCTAGAGAGGGGCATTTCGCTAAATATATGCACCATGTAATACATTCATTACAATTTTTACTGTGCTTCAATATTTATGTTTGAATAAATGAGTGTAATTTAAGTGTTTATATACAAATCAGTTCATTTTTAATTAGCTGAGAGATTTTTTTTCCTTGAGAAAATTTGCCATATGCTGTACCTGATAGAGATATATATATATATATATATATATATATATAATCAGTATTGAATCAAATCAAATCAAAGAGTGAAATCTGTGTCAAAACCCAGCCCTAATGGCTGATAACGAATACATGGAATATATTACATTTCAATACTATTTTGTCCAGATAAATTTAAAATAAAACACTAAAAACTAAATACTTTATAAATGCTACCAGTTCAAGTGAAATTAGTCATTAATGTACAGTATTTGAGTTATTTATTTTTTATTTTTCGGTTTTAGTATGAAGTAAATGTAAAAATATGGGAAATCCAGAATCATTGAGAAATGAAAAACATTGCTTGGCCCAAAGCTGATGTGTTTCAGACACAAGGGAAACTCTGTCACTGTTCTACAAGGGAACAGTAAATGATTGATGGTATCGGTGGACTGGAATACAGTTGAGTTTATAAAGGGCAATAATCACTCTTCACTAATACTGCAGTCTCAGCAGATTTGCATGTGCACAGTGGCAGTCGAGGGAAACGTTGCATAAGCTTAGACTTATCGTACATGCAAATCATTTTGATTTAAATGTCCAAAAGTAATGAGATACTTTGCTTTCTCTTCCCAGCCCAGCATGTGTTTGACTATGATGCATACTGTATGTGTACGTTTTTTAAATATGGCTGTATGCTTGTTTGGAGGTTAATAAGGTTGCTGTAATGCATATAGTATGTTATTGAGAAGTCCGTCCCTTGCAGTAACCTCTACCCTGGCCACTTTTGTGCGTCATCTGTGAGCAGAGCACAGGTCTCCTGTCTCAGTGCCGTTTCCTCATTCAGTGACGTAAATAGGGCTACAGAAGCTGCCCTTGGGGAAGCTTGCAAGCTGCGCATGGAGTGTGACCCCTCTCACGTACCCTTATGACAGCACAAGACCCCTTCACACCAGTCCAAGAGCTCTGGTTGTTAGTGTATCACATGTTGTCCTCATCCTACCCTCTAAACAGCCCCGACTAGTGCTTGTGTTTTTGGATGAGAAACAGACAACCAGTGTTGGCTGAAGTGTTGAGTTTAGAGCCAAGCACTGGTTTTTATTCAGAACAGGTTTCATTTAAAAAAAAAAATACTGGAACTGAAAGTTTTCCATGGCATTCGGTTTCATTAATGGTTCCGCGTTAACATGGACTTAAAGATACACATTCATAACAGTCATTTAAAAAAAAAAAAAAAAATGTAATATGTTAGTATTGTTTAGTGGAATTAGAATTAGTAAATTATTTAGTAAATACTACTAGTGTTCTGGTGGTATTTTAGTATCATGGGATACTATTATAGTTTTTTTAATGAATATTTTTATTTTGTTTTTATTTTTATTTTATTTTATTTTATTTTTTCATTTTTGACTATAATATGTTTATTTTATTTTAGTTTTAGTACATCAAGTTAGTTTAAATGAAAATTTGCCTTGTACTTTTTGCCTTGTACTTGTATGTGATGGAACCAAAAAAAAAAGATAATTTTTATTTAATGTCAAGTAACAATAATCTTTTTTTATAGTTTTAGTTTTACAGTAGTTAACTATATTAACCCTGTTGTGTTTTTGAAATGTGTGTTGCTGCAGTTGAAAGTATAATACACTAATTGGCCCATTTTTCTGTTGTGTTTGTGTGTCTCTCTCTTTCTCTCTGTAGGATATCAATGCCCACGCCTGTGTGACGGGTAAACCCATTAGCCAGGGTGGAATCCATGGCAGAATCTCAGCCACTGGTCGTGGAGTCTTCCATGGCATTGAGAATTTCATCAATGAAGCCTCCTACATGAGCAAACTGGGCCTGAGCCCTGGATTTGCTGACAAAACCTTTATTATTCAGGTATAAATGACAATTTGAAGAGTCCGACAGACAGGTTCAACTTCACTTTAACTATTTTTCTTACTGTATTTGAATGATTGGCCTTTAGTTTTTTTTTATGCAATAAAACTTCACTGATAGAGTGAAGGAAATCAAATAGAGATGTTTAGCAGAATGTTCATGCTGCTCTTTTACATGCAGTGAAAGCATATTGTGACCAGGAATTTTGGGGCAAAAAGAAGCTATTGTATGACTACAGAAGACTTTTAATATTGTAATATAAGTCATATGGACTACTTTGTTATTTCTGGAGCATGACTGCCACTGATTGAATATGGTTTCATTTTATGGAAAAAACATTGTCAATATAATGCAAAACTTGTGCTTTTGTGTGGCACTTAAGAATTCATAACTAAATGAGGGTGAGTAACCGATTACAAAATTTTTATTTTGGGCTGAAATAAGCTGGTGATAATATGCTGACTAAATATTCTTTTGCTGACACAAAGAGGAAGAGTTAAACATATATGTCAGCATCTAGTACATCTCAGTTCCTTGAAATCACGTGCTTTTAGAATCCCACTGCAAATAACTGCTCTGCTTTACAGCTGTGAAATCTGTTAACTTTACCATGAACCGGTACGTTTATTTTCTAAGATTAAGATTTAGAGTTGGTTGTTGCAGCCTTTGAGTTCTAATGAATTTCAGTCTTAATCACAGTGTGCTCGCAACTCTTAAAATCAATCAGTGCAGCCCAGACTACATGGGGAAGGGATTCTCTTCGACTGTTGCTCTGGGATTACTGCCTCACAAATTACATTTTCTTTCTAAAGATTTACTGCCATGTGTAGCGAAGAGACAAGAGAAGATGTTGTCACGTGTTATGGATTTAGAGCAGCACAGAGAAGAGATAGCCTAGTCATTAATATCAAACAAAGCCTCCAGAGAGGAGTGCATTACATAATTCTTTTGAACCGAGTTGGTATGACTGCTTCCCGTTTGTCCTTTTGTAATGTGAGCAGCCATATGCTTTCCCCTATCGACATGCACATGACATATTACCAGAAATACCTATGATGAGGTGAACAGGCTTCCCAGTATAAGCTATTTCCAGTATTTCTGTTGTAATTATGACAAAGATGCTTGTTTTCATGGTGAGAACCATTGATAGCTAGTCTATGCTAAATCAAACCACATGGGGGCGCCATTTCCACAAAAAAACAAAACAAAACAGGATTCTGTTTTTCATCCTACCAAACAGGGTTTCGGTAATGTGGGTCTGCATTCCATGCGTTACCTCCACCGTTATGGGGCCAAGTGTGTGGGAATTGCTGAAATCGATGGCAGCATCTGGAACCCCAACGGCATGGACCCCAAAGAGCTGGAGGACTACAAACTGGTCAGTTAATAATCCATTTCTGAATCTCTTGTGAGACTGTGCCATTCTTTCTGTACGTAAACTGTTTTTCGAATATGTTTGTGCTTTCTCTTTAGCAACATGGTACCATTGTGGGTTTCCCCAACTCTCAACCATATGAGGGAAACATTCTAGAAGCTGAGTGTAATATCCTCATCCCTGCAGCTGGAGAGAAACAGCTGACCAGGAAGAACGCTCACAATATCAAAGCTAAGGTCTGACATCAACCGCATCTTCCAGATGTGCTTGTTATGCTTAAATGCTCTTCGACAATGCTGAATATATCCTTTTTATTGATTCAGATTATTGCTGAAGGTGCTAACGGTCCCACTACACCAGATGCTGACAAGATCTTCTTAGAGAGGAACATCATGGTCATTCCAGTAAGAGAACAACATTCTCTTAAACTCTGTCATGCTTCAGGAAAATAGAAATGGGAATAATTATTTATATCTTGATGTGCAGGACATGTACCTGAACGCTGGAGGTGTCACAGTCTCCTACTTTGAGTGGCTGAAGAACCTGAACCATGTCAGCTACGGTCGTCTGGCCTTCAAGTATGAGAGGGACTCCAACTACCACCTGCTGAGTATGTGTTTAAACTTCCTCCAGCATCCTATCAGCCTCAGTCACCCAAAGAGCAGCAGCATGAAATCAATGGACTTGCATCATTACATTATTCCAAGCTATTGTTTGCCAGCAGGCATCTTTATCTCTTCAGAATATTCTCTAACACCCTACATGTTCTCGTTTTTCTTGATTCCCTTTGTTTGCATCACTCCCTCCCTTTTAGCACTTATTCTTAGCATGCGGGCAGGCCTGATGCAGAGCTGTGATCAGCAGGGTGTGACACTCTTTCCTACAGTAGAGTTTGAACCACCCCTGCTCTTGTGTGCTTTATGTACTGGGTCACATGGCACAGATTCTCTTTGTCTTTCTCTCCTTGGTTACACCAACTTAATAAACATTCAAGTGTCAAAGCCTGTTGGCCATTCATGAAATGATCCGTTAATGTCATTTGCAGTGATTAGATGGGATGGAGGCCAGAGTAACGAAGCTGCTTTTAAAGTGATGTGTCAGAGGTGTGACAGAAGTAAAGTTACAGTGTGATGGTACCGATTTGTTGTCCCTTTTAACAAATTTTGAACAAGCAGATCTCTGTTAATTCATGTGCATGTGAATAGTTTCTCAAGGACAAAAAAGTTTCTTGTGTGCATGCAAAAGTCTGTATATTTTTATTGTATTATTTTTTTTATTTTAAGGGGCTCTGCATGTTGTCACTTTGAGAAAATCATTGAAGAAACCCCTGAGAAAATAATATTTACAGATGAGTGTACTATATACCATATATAAAGCTGAAAATAATGCTGTATGAACCATTTGTGTTAAATATGGTCTGAAAATCTACTGAGAGTTTTGGAAATTTGAGTCTGGAAAGTATGGAATTGTGTAGGAGTCCTACAGAGGGAATTTGAATAATTGATCAACCTGTTTTTTTCTTTTCTATTGTCCAGTGTCTGTGCAAGAGAGTCTTGAAAGGAAGTTTGGAAAGCAGGGTGGCCCAATCCCCATTGTCCCCACTGCTGATTTCCAGGCCCGTGTAGCTGTAAGTGTCCAAAATATTTTACCTTCTTTGCGAGTTTTTTATTTATTTTATGTAAATTTATTTATTCTTTTATTTCTATTCATTCTTACATTCTATTAATATTTTTATTTACTATTTTTTGGTAAAACGAAATTTGGTGAATTGTAATCTAAGGATCAAAACAATCCTAATCATCAATTTCAATCCTTATATTAAGCTCAAATTTTTACTGTTAGCTGATGTTGATGTACCAGATGATCAAATGACACAATTTTTTTCCTTTCAATTTTATGTATATATTTACTTAATTTTATTTTATTTTTTTATTTATGTATTTTATTTATTTTGTTCATTGGCCTTTTATATTATTTTATTATTATTTTTATTTTTTTAACCATTTCAGATCTATTTAGTGATTTAAAAATCAATAACTGATGTTGATATACCAGAAATTGACTAGATTTCATTAATTATTGAATGACAGTGCAGTCAGTCAGTCAGTCCTAAAGACTGGATTTCAAAACAAATTTGATTTATGTGCTGTGAACAAAGCTTTGGTGCAGTTTTTTTTAACCCTCATGTGATCTTTGTGCATTGATGTGATGTGATGTGATGTGTCATACAGGGTGCCTCAGAGAAGGACATTGTGCACTCTGGTCTTGCCTACACCATGGAGAGGTCGGCCAGGGTAAGTTCTTTCAGTGTTTAGCATTATGAAACTGACACACATAAAGCATTCAGTCATACTGTCTGTAAAACAACACCAGGTAGAGCAGGAACCGCCCTTGACTCCACCTCAGCTGCTTTATAACAGTGTTGTGTTGTCATAAAACAGTTGAAAAATAATTTTAACTCGTCCACAACGTTCAGCCCTCGCTCCAGGCATATTTTATTCTAGTGCTGTATGAAAGTCGTGCAAAGAAAACTACCTCGTCCAGTGCACCGATGTCGTTATTGTTCATCGACGCTCTTTCTGTTTATCCTCCATACTTTGTAAATGTAGTCAAACCTGTATTCATGTAGTAATATTTTGCCTTTGCAGCAAATTATGCGCACAGCAAACAAGTACAACCTTGGCTTGGATTTGAGGACGGCAGCTTACGTCAACGCCATCGAGAAGGTCTTCAAGGTGTACAATGAGGCTGGCCTGACCTTTACATAAACGACCCAAACAAAAAGAAGACAAAAACGTCCATCCCCCTTTTTAACATATCAGAGTTTACATCAGCCTAACCCCCATTTCCTCTATTATAACACCTCATGCTGTCATCCCATAAGCTCCGTCCTCATGAGTTTTAGAACTATAAAACGGTTTATTCTGTTCTGAGGCTGCAGTTTTTCACTGCTTTGCTGTATGTGATGTGGTCTCAAAACAAACTGGCGCCAGTAATCGGGTTTCTCAAGTGTGTCTTGTTGTAACTTGTTTATTTTGTCCCTGATTTTTGTATTGATCTGTGGTAAACTTACGTGGTCCTCTTCAAATGCAGCTGTAGCGCACTGTTTTAAATGTCTGTTGATTTGTCATGTTGGCCCTGGCTTCCTCTCGCCTCGAAATATTACTTCAAAACTTGAAGTAACTTATTTACATTATTTTTATTGTATATTCTTGCAAACTATTTAAACATGGTTATTGCTACAGTAATGAAGAGCGTTAAAGATGCCTTACACCTGTGAGCAGGAGTTTTACACTCAGAGGAATTATTTTCTGCCACTATAGTTCATGTAGTGCATCACACAAAGGGAAACCCAGCCATGATTTGCCTCATCTCAATATTTTGACCTAGAGATGTAATGAAGTTCTAGCTGACAATGTTCAGTACATTTAGGTACAGATGTTTTTTGTATCTGAGGCAGTTCACACCCCATAACTTTTAGAGATCTGCTAGTTGTTAAACTTAGAGGACCCGGGGCACTCGCGCTTAAATGAGAGCTGGAAGCTGTTCACCAAGCTTATCTGCACCCATATTTGGAACTATGTTTTACAAATTTATATTGCCTTTTTTGTTGAGAATAAAACAAATTATCTTAATTTATTTTCTGTTGTATTTTTTTTCTCAGTGTCACCAAAATACCACTTGTATCACACTCAAATAAATAAATTATCCCTATTAAGTACTAAAGTAGATCATTTTCTCGTTCCTGTCATGTCATTACTAGTACTGGCAATAAATTAAAATACTGGTAATTAAACAGTTGAGTGAAAATAAGGGTGAATTTTAAATAATGTAACTACTTTGACTGGTGTGACTATTGCCGTTTTTGCCATGTCCTTTTAACTTATAACATGGAAAGCAAAAAATGTTTTCTTGGGAATAAATCACTTTAGTTGGTGATGTACAATTTTAACAAAAAATACGGATTTTCTAAATGATTTCTCTTGTCTTTAACTCTACTTCTACAAAATGATTGCAATCAGGTGTGTTTTTGCTTTTTTTTTCCAATTCAGGAAGGTGCTGTAAACTGAATCATTATATGCTCGTAATTGTACACTACTACTATTTTGTACATGCAACTATTGAAAATTAAAACAATAATTTAATTTCCACAAATTTGTGGCTCAAAGAAAAAACATAGTGTCCTCTTTGTGAACTTTGAGTTGCTGAACGTGTTTAAACTCATGATCTATCTGACATGACTTCAACGCACTATGTAGTCCATTTATAAGATTTTTATTATTATTATTATTATTAGCCAAAATCAGTTCCTGAAGGAAATCCAGAAGGAAGTGACATCATTTTAGTCGGATAACAACAGCACAAACACCAGAAAGTATTAGTAATGGATTTTATTAGTTTTTTTTTTTTTTATTAGCTGGTTTGTGTTATCTTAAAACATGACATCATGTTTGACAATATTACAGAAATCATTTCAAACATTACTAAAAAAAAACAACTTTGCCATGTATCCTAACTCAATCTCTCACTGAGCATCAGTTCTTAAGTTCTTTATTTCCATCATGTTAAGCATCAATTTTATTGGTTTTGTGTAACTGATAATTTAATAGAAATAGCACAGATATGCATTCTGAAATGAGACACTTTTTTTTTTTCAAATTTATAAATCTCAGAAGGTGCAGAAAACAGAAATATAGGCATTGCCTGTTTCAAGATGACATAAAACATACAGCCTCTGGACAAACATTCAGTGCTGCCTATGGGGTCCAGTTAGAATCCAGTGATGAGTGAGAAAGTTCATGTTCAAAGTATGCAGGCTCACTTGAACAGGCTCTTCCCGAACTCCATAGCTTGATCAGTGGCACTTTTTGCTGCAGCGTCTGAGGCAGCTTTGCCAATTGCACCGCTCAACACATCACCAATGCCTACAGACAGAATGTATTGATCAGAGAGTTTCAAACTGGATGAATATGATAGTGGAAGAATTAAGTATCTTTCCACAATCTCTTATCGAAGGAAACTAAAATATTACCTCCACCCTCTTTCTGGGCTTTTGCGCCTCCTGCCTTTTTCTTGTCTCCTCCGATTAGTTCTCCAACTTTCTCTTTGGCAACATCAGCTGATATAACATTCATAAAATTTAATGATCTTGTCTGTACGTTTTAGGTAAAACAAGCTGTAAATTACAGAAATTACTAGCACTTCTTGCAACTAATTTAATTGGTTACATTAGTTTTCAGGCATCAGTTTCAGGTGTTTAATTTTCAAATGCCATACTGTAACCTTCAACAGTGCATCGATGCATCAAACAAACAAATTGAACTTACCAGCCTGATCGATAATCTTGTCCACATGCCCATCTGCTGCTCCCTTGATGAAATTCATGTTTCGTGTCTGATGTCAATCAGGAACTGTGTGTGCATCAGATATGTGCGTACTTATAGGCTGTGGTGTTTAACATTTTTACACACCCCCCAAAACATTGCATGAGGAACACCCACTCAAAACTCATCCACCTCTCTGCCATTATTCATCATGTCACTTCATGTCTGTATTTCTCTTCTCACGCATATTCAGAGCTGAAGAAAATTATAAATTCATTAAATTGCTAAAATAAAACATTGAAGTTCAATAAGAACCCCCTCAGAAGTAGTGTTTGTACTGTAAACAGGGCATGGCATCACGCACAATACTAATGGAAATACAAGCTTTCATTGTTGCTGAATTGTTGTTTGGGTGAATACAGGGTTGCATGACTCATGAAGGAAGCAGCCGAAGAATTTATGCAAATTGTGTGGAGTCAAGCTGTAGGCATTTTTACACTGGTTCGGTTTTTGATGCTAGAAATGTTTGTCTGGTGGGATTGTTAAAACTCAGGTGCAAAGGAACAGAAACCGCCATTGTAAAGTGTATGTAGTCTCAATGGAAAGTCTAGGATACAAAATTGAAATTAAGGACAGATTTGGGATTTTTGGGGAAAAAAGTACAACACTGACATGAAATGTACGAGAAAAACTGTGATATAAAGTGAGACTGGCTATGTGAACTCCTTTGTGCCAGAAGTCAGATTTTTGTTCTCTTCACTGGTTCTCCAAGGTACTTGATACATGTCCTTGGTACATGTCTCAAAACTGTCCTAAAACTCTAGTCCATCAGTTAATGTTTTGTGAAGTGAAATAAGCTGTGTTTTTAAGAAGCAAATACATCATTACTGCATTTTAAATTTAAACCATCGCTTCTGACCAAAAGTAGGGGTGCTCTGATCAGGATTTTTGAGGCCGATCACCGATTGCTGATCGATACCGATCACCGATACAATCTTTTTAAAGCCTTCTTTTTATTATGTAGAATTATTTATAGTGATACTCCAATCAGGATATTTAGACATTTATTCAGGGCCTGAATTTCATTTTTGAAAATGAATTCCCCTCTTAGGTGACTCTTGTGAGAGGGGATTTTTTAATTTGAGGGGTGGAGGGGGCATTTTTTAGACATTTTTCAAAAATATATGTGACCCTGGACCACAAAACCAGTCTTAAGTCGCTGGGGTATATTTTTAGCAATAGCCAAAAATACATTGTATGGGTCAAAATGATTGATTTTTGTTTTATGTCAAAAATCATTAGTATATTAAGTAAAGATCATGTTCCATGAAAATTTTTTGTAAATTTCCTACTGTAAATATATAAAAACAATTTCTGATTAGTAATATGCATTGCTAAGAACTTCATTTGAACAACTTTAAAGGTGATTTTCTCAGTATTTTGATTTTTTTTCACCCTCAGATTCCAGATTTTCAAATAGTTGTATCTCAGCCAAATATTGTCCTATCCTTACAAACCATACATCAATGGAAAGCTTATTTATTCAGCTTTCAGGTGATTTATAAATCTCAATTTTAAAAAATTGACACTTATGACTGGTTTTGTGGTCCAGGGTCACATATATTATCTCACCTAAATGTTTGATCATGCAGTGCATTTTTGTTTTTACAATCGTGCAATAGCTTACACACAGCACAAGCCTGATTTTGTGAGCTGTGTGTGACGTGGTCTTTTATGCCAGGTTCACACACAGGCCTACTCCGTTTGCAGTGTGTATGCAGCCCATGTGCAGTATGTAAGCGGTGCAGAAGCAGCACTGACTCATTGTGCTTTCACACAGGAGTCTGCAACTGATCTGTGGCTGTATACCACAAACACAACATTTATCCATTATTTTGATTTCAAATCAAAACATTGTCACTGAAAATGCTTTTTCAGCATTGTGATCAGAGGTTTAGCAAGCCAGCCCTGGGCCCATATGCAAAAAAATTGTACGGCCCCCCCAAATGAAATAGGCTCCAACTCAGTTAACTTGTTGATTTTTCTGATGTAAATAACATTACGTGACTATTCACAAGCTGTTTTAATTACGGTATAAATGCTGGGAAATAATATTTAACGTTTTCCATTCATTGCCATTCAACAAAGTCCATTCATTGCACGCAAGCCACCCAATAAATCGCAATAAGCTGCATCTTTACGGATTACATAGGCTAATGAATGAGTTTTTAATTTGATCTGAATTATTCAGTTGTAAAGTAGTAATTTATAGCATTCTATAAATTTATCATGTCAGTGAGGCAAGTATTTGCTGAGTTTCGGTTCAATTTTTGTGAAGTGTTCCTGCTCAAGATCAAGACCACCCTGTTTGTTTTCTTTATTTTACAAAAGCAAAACATTTTGTTGATATTGTGAGTGCACATAAATAAAACTATTTGCAGCTTTGAATGATGTATACTCTTACCTTTATGAGGAAAAATTACGGTGTAGTTTAATTATCCACTCTTAATAAGAAAAAAAAAATGCAAGTGATGTCTAGCGCCTCCATGTCCTTCAAAGTGCGCTTCAGCTTCCACTTTTAGCACAAACTATTATAAACTATATGTAGGCCCTATCACACATTTATCTTAAATTTTTAAATTTATATTGTGAAATGCATGAAGTTTTTAATGACTCAAATCGTGTTTATTTGAGAAGGCTAAACTGATCAAACATATGATCAACTCACTGTCTGGCGCTGGCCGCTTTGTATTTAAAAAACAAAAAAACAACTTGAATTTAACATACATAAAATGTTCCAATCATGTTTCTAAATAAACTTAATAAAGAAACGAAACGAAATATAACCACTTTGCCATTAAAAACCAAAACTGAACTTTTTTAATGGCTGCAACAGCAGCTGTGCAAAGGGGAAGAGAGAGAGAGAGAGAGAAAAAAGAGAGAGCGAAAAAGAGAGAGCGAAAAGACACAGACTCGGGCGGAGAATTGTGATAAGCTGCCGGGCCCGTGCAGGGCTCTATATTCGTTCCCTTGTTTCAATTAAAAGTTCCCCCTCGGCTTGGCGGGCACCCAATCTGCCCAGGCCCATATGCACCTGCATACCCTGCTTACCCAGACGCTACACCCCTGCAACCTCTGTTGCCCTTTGGACTGGTTTTTTGTTTGTAAACTGTGCTTGAACTCTCTCTTGATTCGACTTTATTGGAGAAAGCAGTATTATGGATAGAGGGCGCTCTATTTTAGTCAGAAGTTAAAGGGATAGTTCACCCAAAATAACAGAAGAATGACACAGAAGATAAGAATTGCTGAATGAAGTTGTTATTTTTGTTTTCTTTTCACACAAAAAGTATTCTTGTAGCTTCATGAAATTATGGTTATACCACTTTTGATGTCACATGGACTATTTTAACGATGTCCTTACTACCTTTCTGGGCCTTGAATGTGCCAGTTGCGTTGCTGTCTATGGAGGGTCAGAAAGCTCTCGGATTGCATCAAAAATATCTTAATTTGTGTTCTGAAGATGAACAAAGGTCTTACAGGTTTGGAAAGAAATTAGGGAGTAATTAATGACAGAATTTTCATTTTTGGGTAAACTATTCCTTTAATATGTATTAACAATGTATTTTTTTTTTAAAACAACTTTTTACTTAAGATGTTAACTGATGGACTGGAGCCATGTGGATTACTAGTGGATCACTGTGATGTTTTTATCAGCTGTTTGGATGCTCGTTCTGACGGCACCCATTCACTGTAGTACACCATTCACATTAATGAGGAACTGATGTAATGCTAAATTTCTCCAAATCTGTTCTGATGAAGAAAAACTCTTCTACATCTTGGATGGCCTGAGCGTGAGTACATTTTCAACAATTTTTTGAAGTGAACTATTCCTTTAATCCATATTTGGTCAAAAGACATGTAACCAAGCATGTGCGAACATACCTGCTGAGCGTTTCATGTTATTTATTTATTTATTTATTTATTTATTTTTGATCCATTGAGCAATGGTCTCAGTAACCAGACTGTGTACTGGGTGTGTGCTGATGGAACCTTGAGGGTAATATGCATAAGGAGTGGTGGATAATTACTATGGTCTGTGTGAATGTGTTTTAGCTTGATGTTTGTTTGTTGAGGACTGCAGATCTTGATCCTGTAGTTCTAGATCATAAAAACATAGTTTGCAGTGCATTACGTTTCATATCTAAAGTTTATTTGCATCTTAAGGCCAATTCACACCGCACAGACAAACGCCAACAAACTCCAACAAACTAGTCTGTTGGAGTTTGTTGGATCAGTGTGTTACCCCTGTTGGCGTTGGTTGGAGTTGGTTGGAGTTTGTTTTCACCTGACTGAACATGCTTATAGATATAGAGTTGGTCGGTGTCTGTTGGGGCGGTGTGAATGTGACAGTTATTTTTCATAAGATTCTAAATCCAACGGCCAACTTGAGCCAACTAGTTTGTTGGAGTTTGTTGGCGTTTGTCTGTGTGGTGTGAATTGGCCTTAAAAAGAAGCTTATTTGGATTTTTTCAAATTAGACAAAAAAAATCATTCATCATTTTAGACCCCAAATAAAGACTGGCTCTATTATGGTCAAAAATGTAGGTCTGTACTATAGATAGTTCCAGATACTACAGGCAAGTACACTTTTTCATTTTTGCTAGTCCCCTCTGTACACTCCTGGCCAGCAGTGTTGTTTGTAACTAGTTGTGAATAAAACAATCATTACTGGAATATGTTTTACAAGAAATTCTATTTTAGACTTTCTACTTAATTTCATGTTTAATTTAATGTGTTACTTGTTTCTTTGTAATTATTTGTGAAATTTAGTAGCAATTGATGAGTGAAAATTGTTTCATCACCGATTACTTTTTAGTGTATATGGACTACCATGTATGGATGAAACAGTATGCAATAAAATATGTTGTAGTGCACATTGCTTGCTCTGGATTCTGATTTATCAGTTGCAGCATTTCTAAATGATGCTATTGAGAGATTTAAACACAACTATCACAAAAGGCAGAAAACCATCAGTGATGTCTGAGAAAGCAATACAAATTTTATTATTAAGCAATAATATGTAAACATTGGAAAAGGATAATGTTTGCAATTTTTGTTATCTTGTGCAATATAGAACTATAGGTTGTACAAAAATGCTATTGAAGCAAGGCAGTACTAAATAAAAATCAAAATACTGTTTAAATACTATGTTAATAATTTTTTCATAATATTTCAGTAATACGTTTAAAAATAAAATATTTTACAGATTTTGCAAGGGGTATGTAAACGTATGAGAATATCTATAATGTGTAGTATTTGTGGTGTATATTATTTATGCTCCATAATATATATATATATATATACACACACACACACACATTATTGGAGTACATTTTACAAGAAAATACTATTTCAGTCTCTACTTTAAAACTTCATTAATTCAGTGTTACGCGGCGTTTCTTTATAATTGTGAAATTTCCTTAGTAAAAAGTACTACATGTAAAGCACATTTATTTCATACTAATTATAGTTCAAATCTAGCAACATATTTACTGACATATTGCTTGAGACTTACTGATATAAAAATTATAATTAAACTTTATTTGGAGTAGGCTACTATTTGTGCATGATGCAAATTTCTTAATATTAAGCCTAAAATGTGTTTTAATGTCACTATTGATAACGATTGTACGATCTTTGAATAATATCGGTCTTTAAATGCCAGATATTTAAAGTGTACCTGAAGTATACTTGCAATAGCTCCATTTTAGCACAATCAAATATACTTCAGTATATCTTTAATTGGACCGCAGCACTACTTCTGCACAATTAAAGTGCATTAAGTACAGAATTAGTTGTTCCAGTTTAGCAGACTTTAAGAATACTAGTTTAGTATACCAAAAGTACAATTACAGGGTATTTTTATTAAGTACATAAATATGTAAATGTATTCGTAGTGTACTTAACATGAAATGAAATATTTTAAATACATTTTAGTATGTATTTTTCACTAGGGTTACTAGCAATTTCTGAGTGAAAACTTTTTCTGCACATTTTGTTTCAGTGATTTTGTTGTGCATACATTTGCAAAGGACACTTCTCCAATCCTGCTTGCAAAATCAAACTTGACACTGAACGGACACAAACTTGGTACAGATTTCAACAAAACTCTTTATTTCACTTATACAGTTTATAAAATCAGCTTGCCTGCTTTGATGCCAACATAAAAGGTATGTGGGACATTTGTTTGTGTGTGTGTGTGTTTCAGAGAGAGCAAAGAGAGAAAGGCTCAAAAAAAAAAAGCTTGAGAAGAGTGTGTTTTGATCAGCTTTGTGTGTATGTGTGTGTCTATATGTGTGTGTGTCTATATGTGTGTGCGTAATTGAATACAGGAGTGCTGATAAGGCAACATGCAGTCTTCAGTTTTTTGTGGCTTCAAAGAAAGAACAAACTGCAATGTTTGCTAGCTTTGTCCTAGTTACCTACAGCAGACACAAGCCTGGGGTGGATCTGAACACACCGCTGAGTGACAGGACATGGGGTGGGATTTGGGTGGCCATGATGGCAAGGCTAAATGAAGATGAAGACAGTCAGATCTACACTTCTTAGCATTCCCTTGGTAAAACACAGTACCTAGAGTCAGCATAACACAGTGCTACAGAACAGTCCAATGACAAACCTTGCAATGGTGCTGTAGTATTGCTTTTACATTGCGGGCATCACAAACTCATGATCGCACACCGACTTCACATGCATTGCAACAAAATCAGGACAAAACAGGATGTGTCTGAAGATTTGATCTCTTTCTATAACATCGAAAGACTTCTTGTCCCAGCAGCCGAAGGATTCAACTTCAATCCCGACTGGAACCAAATCTCATGTGTGTAAGCTAAAGAAGAAATGCAAGTCTAGCACAGCTACATCAATACAGATAATTTGTTTTACAGTATCTATGTATACAGTATGTGTTCACATTTTGTGAATAAACATATTTGTTCTTACTCTAACAAATCACACGATAACTCTATTGGTCAAGCACACAGTAACTCTATTCTGCACACATACTGAACTAAAGGAATGTAATGTATCTCTTAATGTACACACAACTTGTCATTGCGTACACTGCAGCATTTTCAAGACTAAATAAACTGAAACATGGTTACGATCTCACAAAGATCCAGACGCACATTGCTACATGCCCTGATGAAATGAGATGTATTGCTTTTCTTACATTACTGGTCATGCGGGTTTCTTTTTTTGTTTTCCAGCCATGCTCCTAAAAGACCACCTCGACCTCTGATATCAGCCCCTGGGCTTCATTGTCTGTGTCTGTATGAGTGTGTGTGTGTTTTAGATGAGGTGTGGACGGATAGAGGAATGACAATAACACTAGAGAACAGCATGACGACACCACAGATGGAGAGGAGGGGAAGCGTCACACATCTAACGGCTACAGGGCTCGGGGAAAGTCTTTTTCAACTCTGGTTTTCCATACAGTCACAAAAAAATATCAGTAACATCTGGAGTCTGGAAGAGGTGAGGCTTTGGAGCAGAAACTCAGAGGTGGAGAGTCAGAGGGAAGAGAGGGGACTGTTTCAGCTTCAGGCTTCTGGACTAATAACCCTGATGAACAGAAAAAACACAGATTAAGTCATTTCATATATGGTTTAATCCTGGTATTCTTATTTACACAGATGCAGATGCTTTGGACACTTTCCATGAAAGAGTTCACAATAAAGTCAATCTTTTTCCTTTTTTTTTTTTTTTTTTTTTTTTTAGGAATAGTCAGTGAAAGCAAGTGTTTAATCTTTATTGTCAGGATTGGAAGACAAATTCAATTTTAAATCAGCATGCAAACATGGGATATATTTCTAATTTTCTAGCATAAACATTATATATATTATACATATATAGTATTTATGTATTCATTAATTTATACTATTTATTTATTTCTTTGTTTTATTGATAATGATATATTTATATATGATATGTTAGAATTATGTATTTAAATAATAATAAATAATTAAATATATATTTTGTTCACTACATACTAACATTTAAAGTTTGGGGTCAGTAGGATTTTTTTATCACTATTTTTTCTGAAAGAAATTCATTTTTATTCAGCATGAAAATACATCATATTGATAAAAAGTGACAATAAAGACATTTATAATGTTACAAAAGATTCCTGTTTTAAATAACGCTATTCTATTCATCAAAGAATTCTGAAAAATGTACTATGGTTTCCACAAAATTATTAGGGAGCACAACTTCTTATTAACAACATACATTGGTTCTTGTGGCTATTTCATAATATTACTGTTTTTATAGTATTTTTGATCAAATAAATGCAGCACTTATAACTAGCATAACATAAAATCAAGATGCATGGGAAGAATTTTGATGTCTTCATTTCATGGTATGCTACATGTTACAATTTTTTATGTTACAAATAAGTTTATCAAAATATCTAATAGTTTTTATTACAAAAATGTGAGATTTTTGTCTCCAATGCTTCAAACATAAAAACAAAAAAGAAAGACCTAAGTGAACTGTTTTCATGGAAAATGCTTTTTCCCTGTTCTCACCTCTCCACCGTCTCCTCCTTCCATGCCCCCATGAGAGAAATCACCCTGTGAAATACAGACACCGTTAACATCCTGCTTTCTGCTTTAGATCCATCTGGCATTCATATATTCAGCAGTGAATCTTCATATGGAGCGCAATAACAGCTTTTGTCATGTTAAACAGCCATACTAAATAATATCCATTCAGACATGCAGGGATGCAGCACAGCCACGGGCCTCTCAGACACTGCCTGTGCAGAGGAACAATGTCGGTTCACTGCAGTGTGTTATGACTGCTGTCTCTGCAGAGATGGTGGGAGGGATGTAAACGATGGCCATGGTGAATGCAGCTGGCAGGCACATCTTCTTCTGTCTCTGCGGTACAGCTGTGCTGAGCTCTTCTGCTGATTCACTGTCAGGTCCAGACGCTCGGTCCTCCTCAAATGACTTTCTGCCTCACAACAGTCTTAATCTAAACTTTCTTCCTTACATCCCCAACCAAATCTTTCCTTACAGCCCTCAAAATCAGCATGAAATGCCATATGCAGCTGATTTTACTTTCATAATCTAACATATTTCAAAGTTAAGCAGGCTATTCAACAATATGTTTGTTTGGTTTTTTTGCAACAGCTGGTAACAACAATATTGTGCAGGGAAAACATGCATCCATGAGCAGTTAGAAATGGAGAATGCAATGGCACACTGCCATTGATGTGAAAGTTTAACTGTAAAGTGTCATTTACTTGATGAATCTTATCATCTTATCATCTGCTCTGTCCTGCCAGAATATAAGCTTTTGTAGAAAATGAGTTATCATGAGTTCCTGGGTTGTCAGTTGATGCAATGGGAATGAGAGACAGGTAAATATGAGGACAGATCTGTCATTTGCTTGTCATTCAAGTCACCCACCTGTGTTTAGAGAAGATTTGATTTTCTTGATGACAACACATAATTGTTCTGTCAAGTGACTAAAGATCACTGAAGTTCATGTAGTGCATCGACTCCAGTGTTGTTAAATAATATTATAAAATATTGTTGTTAAATAAAATAATTATTAAAACTATTAATAGTTAATTAAGGTGACACTGAAATAAACTAAAACATAAATATTTGATGAAAAGCTTCAAATTAAAATTAGAAATATTTCCTTGGCTTCTAACTGAAATAAAATAAGTTTTAATTCAAGTCCTAAAATGACTAAAACTAAAATGAAAATAAAATTAAATCTGAACAGAAATATTTTTTAAACACATAAAAAAATGACTAAAACATGGACTAAAATTAAAATGAAAACAATAAAAGCTAATTAAAAATATTCCTAAATACTATAAATAATACTAAAGCAACACTGATCTGCTGCTTTCCCAATTCTGTGCAGAAGTAGAGTTTTCCCCCCAGCAAGTTACTGAACACTGACAATATTAGATCATTAACATGATGGGAACTGATAGGAATTCAGGTCATCAGTGAGGTAATCAATGCAGCCATTCTTTCTCATTATGCACAATGAAGAGAATGACTCCAGGGGGGATTGAATAAAGGTAACTGAACTCTGCTGTTATATGGATGGTTGTGCACATTCGCCCCATCAGTGTGGTGTGACACAGCAGTCAGTTAAAGTTAAAGCTCAGTCTCATATGCAGCATGGAGTATATACAGTATATGCCATATTCACAGGCAACCATTCCCAACCCATTTAATAAGCACCTCATATAAAGCCTCATCCTGTTAACAGCACAATTGTAAACAGGGAAAAACAAACAGAATATGTTAGACACAAAATACCAGTATTTATACATGTAGCTTTAGTGCAGTAGTCTATTATCAAATAGATGCCGAGTTTGTGATTATCTCAGATTAGATCCCTTAGGCTAGCAATTTAAAGGTGTTTTAAAACAAAGCACACAATAACATTTTTTTTAAATAAAAGATAATATGTTAGTTAAAGGGATAGTTCACCCAAAAATGAAAATTCTATCATCATATACTCACCCTCAAGTAGTTGCAAACCTGTAGGAATTTCTTTGTTCTGCCGAACACAAAGGAAGATATTTTGAAGAAAGTTTGTAACCAGGCTGTTTTGTGGCACCATTGACTAACATAGTAAAAAAAATAAAATACTATGGAAGTCAATGGTGCCTCAGAACTGCTCTGTTTCCCACATTCTTCAGAATATCTTCCTTTGTGTTCAGCAGAACAAAAACATTCATACAGGTTTGGAACTACTTGAGGGTAAGTAAATGATGACAGAATTTTCATTTTTGGGTGAACTATCCCTTTAAGAGATGTGAATTTAATTTGATTTTGGAGAAAGGGCGACATCTAGTGCTGGTGGAGAACTCACCGGGTTGACAAGGCCGGTTGATGCAGCCACGTTCTCCAGTCCCTCTACTGTCTTCTGTCCAGTTTCATTAGCGCTGCCTACCGCTGTTTCACCGACAATATTCGCCTGGTCGGTGGTCCTCTGGGCAACTGTGAGGATCGACATTACAGTGAGTTCATGTAAATGACTTCTCAGTTTTCATTTTCTGTTTTCTAAACATGCACCCATTTATTTCTCACCTGTGTTTACGCCTGACACCACTCCCTCCTTTGTCTTACTGCCTGAAACATGAGAAATAAACATGAAATGTTCTTCGGAAATGGCGAATTGGTACAAAAACAACAAATGCAGTTCAGTATATAGAGGCAAAAACATATGGCTATTCTGGGTCAACGTGAAATATGTCATTTTTACATTGATATATGGTCATAACAATAGACAGTATTGGACAGTACGCTGGATAGTTTACTGTACATAGAGTAGATAGCTGTCATTCTACCAAGTGAAAACAGAATACAAAATATGTGATGCAGAATAAACATTAACAATATACACACAACGGATTTTCAACAATATGCAACATACAGCAATATTGTGAAATATTATTATACTATTACAATATTATTACGATTTAAAATATATTTTAAAATGTAATTTATTCCTGTGATGGCATAGCTGAATTCAGCAATCATTACTCCAGTGTCTCACAATCCTTCAGAAATCATTCTATTATGCTGTCTTTGTGCTCAAGAAACATTTTGTATTATTATAAAAGTTGAAAATGATTTTTTTTTTCTGGATTCTTAATAAATAGATGGTTTGAAAGAGCATAATGTATTTGTTGTTGTTGTTTTAAACTATGTATAAAGAGTCTTTGCTGTCAGTTTTTTAAAACTATTTAATGTATTTTTTGAAAAAAAAAAGACTGTAGTTTTTTGACCCCAAACAGTAGTGTATACAAATGCTAATTACTGAATAAACAGTAATTATCATATTTAGACTATGTCTCAATGACTAAAATGTCAGGAGTTAAGTCTTGATAGCAATCTAATCTCATCGTTTAAACCTGCTTGTGTCTCTATTCACAGATGATAGAGGACTATGCAGATCTGTGCAAATAAAGAGAAATTCCAGCACCGCTTCAAAGCAGATAAAGGCAATGACACTGTGCTTCAAAGAGTTTGTCTGTCAGTCTAACATCTACCCTTAATATCATTCTATCACACACATATGAAACCCTCACTGTCATCAAGCATTTAAAAATTCATTATGTAATATTCAGATTGAAACTGCTTCCGTATTACATTAGTCTGTCCATCACTGTTCTTCGAGTTCTCTTCTTTCTCCACGTTTCTTTTTTATGCGAAAGCTCAGTTTTGAGTAGTTTCTGCATGGCTGAGCACATCTGCTCTCCTGCGTTCTTTCTGTATGTGCCTTAAAGGAGATCTCTTTATATCACAGCAAGGTCTATCTGCGCTCTTTGCCTTTCAAACCGACTTGCTGGATGAATCTGAGCTGCTTGTAGATAAACCGTTTGCACCATCACTTGCGGTTGTGGAGATCTCTACTGCGTCATACAGCGATGATGACAACACTGCATCTTCAGAACATACAGTTCTGAACCAAAGACCATTCACAGTATCAAATGCAGCAGCAAATGGAGAACAAGTAACCTGCCTTCGTTACAATCAACCTGAGTAATGACTTGACGCTCTAGAGCACATAATGCCATATAAGCACTCTGAAGCCCCCTGACAATACATGCATTAGAATGAGAGCAGATTTGCAGGCCTGTGACCTCAGCACAGGTGACCTTGGTGGAGAAGTGCTTATAAAGATTACATCACACCCAAATGCATGCAGGGTTGATTGTTGGTATGATTGGATTAGGTGAGATTACCACTGTCAGGTTATAGGTGATGAAAATGACATCAAGGAGAGAAAGTCTCAAGTGTGCTCTGGAACACTCTATGGTGTGCCCATCCAAGTGGGAATGCGTGGAATACTACATAGTTATGGTTTCGTGCTGAATTGTTTGTAGTTTGTATTTTCGGTCATGTACTCTCTAAGCCATCTGTTCATTTCTGTGCTGATGAGCATAAGCAGACGCTATGGGGCTGCAAGCCTATGACATAACACTTGAGCACTGCACCTCTTTCCCCATCTCTCTCTCGCTCTCTCTATGGTGGCATAGGGGGATGGTAAGGGTTAGTCATCACAGTCCACTCACAACCAGGCAAATCCTGCTGCATCGACACACACGCCGATTGGAGATGGGGAGCGCAGAGAGGGAGGGAGTAAATGCTGCAGTGCTCAGCTGATCCACTCTATATGCCCCCCCTTACGTTCTCTCTCGTTCACATGCACATAAACAACACTTTATAGTGCATGCAGGACGAAATAATGTCCAGACTGTTAGTTGATGAAGTTGGAAATATATTGTACTAGACAGGTACATAACAGGTAAATAACTTATTCACATGCACATGAATGCATGCAGGAAAGAAGTGCCAAAAAGACCAAAAAGCAAATCTTTGATTAAACATGGCATTTCTGCAGCACTGTAGTGCACAATGCATTTTTATGCATTATTAATAAATTATGAAATGCACTAATTACTAGTTGTTACATTGTTAATAGTATGTATAATGCCAACTGTGAGCATGTTGGACTTTATTGAATTAAATTGTGCAACTTTGTACAAGACAGTGCATCATAGTGTATTGTGTAAAAAAACACTTATTTAATTATGAAATTCATCTGAAATATCAGTGCACATTGATCTTGTCTTTGTTTTTATGAGCTTTTACTGTCCCGTTCAGGTCTGCACTCCCATAACTCTCTCTTTCACCACACCCCAGGTTTTGTTCCCTGCACCATTTTTGCAGCATTTTTTAACAGTCGTGTATCACAGCTGCTTCCTCACAACTCCTCAGCAGACTAGAGCACAATCTCAGTGAGACCTCCTCTCCTCCACACACACACTCACTCACACACATACTAATGGAATGCAGACTCATCCATCACATCTGCATTAGATCTATTGGGAATAATTGCAGAGACCTTTATAGAACATAGCTATTATTACCACTGTCAATGCTGCATTATTTTACCCTGTGTGGGACACACACACACACACACACAGAGAGAGAGAGAGAGAGAGAGACTAATAGCAAGCATCTGCACTTACCCACATACATGACCCCTTCTTTGGTCCTGAGAGCTGCCTCTTCAACTCCAGCTTTAGTTTTCTCAGCGGCGGCCACCACTCCTTCTTTGGCCATGGAGAATCCCTTCATTAGAACATCCATCCTGGACGTTGAGTTTGATGATGGTGCTCTGCAGACGGACTGGGCCTGGCAGAATTAGCAAGGGCTGAGCGTCTCTGTCTATATGCTGAAAGTTTCAGATGACAGGAGAGAGGAATACAGAGAGATTCTGTGCCGGGACAGACGGATGCACGGACACTCTGGACGGAGAGCAGTGGAATGAGAGAGAGAGAGAGAGCAGTGAGCAGGCGCAAGAGAACAGGATGCAGAGAGACAGAACCTGCTGGATGCTGCAGTGCATTTAAGCCGTGCTGCGGCTACAGCCCCCACCCACACCCCCCTCCGCACACAGCAGACACGCACTGCCTCTCACAGCAATGTCGAACAGACTGATTACATATTTATTACGCTCTAGCCAGCAGTGCATTAAAATCAGATGCTTCTTACAATTATTGCCATCCTCTTGCACCTTGGGGACATGCATCCTGCCTCACAGCCTGGTTATTTATTTCTTTATTTCAGGGAATTTATTTGAATAATAAACATTCTTATGTGTTCCATCAAAATAAATACTTTACCATTACCATAGTAAATGAAGAAAATTACCATAACAATAGTAAAAATATATTTGTGTAATATTACAGAAATAAATTTGTGTAATATGTATATAATAAAATAATATAATTGTAATATATGCATAATTACAATATAAATATATTATATATACAATAATTAAATATTATATATACACATACACACACAATTAAATATATTATGTACATTAAATGTATAGCATGTTAATACAAAGAATATAGCATACATTTACTTTTATTACAAGGCTATAATTTTAATATAATGCATTTTTATTGCATAAATACATCTAATGTATTACTATATATATATATATATATATATATAAAATATTAAAATCCAAATGTCATGTTGTAATAACATACAGTATACTTTGTATTAAAATACATATTAAATCAACGCTTTACTATTATATATAATATTTTATTTATGATACACACACACACACACACTTATTATTTTTAGTAAAACATTGATATGATGTTGATATGACGCTGAGGCCTGAGAGCAGTAATCTCTGATGAGATCAGACAGGCCGCTCTCCCACTCCACTGTACGTCAGATGGTCAGCTGTTTCCATGCGGGATTAAAGAGTTTCCAGGCTATGAATGAATGACATATTCTGGCCCATGACATTCTACATCAGTTACCAGACTGATGTAGAATGACATGCAACACATATATGAATTCATGAATATGAATAACATCATTAATAAAGTATTAATTCACTCTTTGTGTGCACAAATGCATCCCAAAACAAGACTATGACTGATCAGAGCAAGGATTCAGGTTACAAGTGGTGCTGCTATCTCACCAACTGGGAAATGATCTTCGGTACTTAACATAAAAACATGCGGAGAACAGAAGCATTCATCAGGCTGTAGACTGCTGTGTAGTCTATATCTAAACTGTTCTTCTGCCATCATGACATAACAGAGAGCTGAGAATAAGCTCATACTGCGCTGTCAGAAGAGCTCAAAGGATCAGAGATTCAACAGAGAAACATGGTACAAAAATATCACAGAAACACATCCGAATGCATCTCACCTCCCTGCCAGTGCTTTGCAGGTGAATACCAGCTGTTCTCTGTTCCTCTACTGCAAACAAACACATACCAGTCAGAACATGCTTTTATGATAAATATACACTGTGTTTTCCTTCATGCTGGGATTTCCCATTGGGATTGATTTGACATCACGGACTGATCACACTTACAACTATTGTAAAGCAAATGAAAGCACAGAGTTTGAAAAATGTAGGTTGATATTGTGCTTAATTTGTAGTAAGGACATAACAGTCAAAATAGTCCATGTGATATCAGTGGTTCAACCAACTTTTTTTTTTGGTTCAAAGAAAACAAAAATAACATGTATAATGCACCGAGTGAACACACTTCAAAGACTGACTCAGAAGAGAAGAAATTGTTGAATGAAGCTGTTATTTTTGTTTTCTTTATGCAAAAAAAGTATTCTTGTAGCTTCACAAAGCAAGGTTGAACGACTGATGTCACAAGGACTATTTTAACGATATCCTTACTACCTTTCTGGGCCTTGAATGTGTCAGTTGTGTTGCTGTCTATGCAGGGTCAGAAAGCTCTCGGATTTCATCAAAAATATCTAAATTTATGTTCCAAGGATGAACGAAGGTCTTATGGGTTCGGAATGACATGAGGGTGAATAATTAATGACAGAATTTTCATTTTTGGGTGAACTATCCCTTTAATTCTTGAAATCTCCAAGACTTTTTTACAGAGTTCTGCCTGTGTAGATTCCATGTGAATCTACTCGTTAATAAAATTAAGTGCAAAAAAAAAACATCATCAAAGTTACTGTTGCTCAGCCATTTGACACTAATTTGTTAAAGACAATTAGTTTTCAGCTAAATGTGTCCTTCCATACATCACAGCTTTGGAAGTCTTTTTAAGGTTAGTTTTAAACTACTTAAATTAGAAACTTAAATGTCCTGCACTAAAAGCCCCTCTTATCTCAACATCCAAAAATAATTAATAGATAATAAGAGTAGATAATATCATCCACCTACTCTTAAGTAAGCAAATAGCCTCTTTTCTGGTCAAGGATGAGTCAGCCTAACAGATTTTAACAGACAGGAAGTCTGTGGTCAGAGTGCAGGAAGCCACGTTGTGAAGCACAGGCCGAGTGCTGGTTGCCGTGCTTGGAGTGGCTGGGCCAGGAGACCCCATGTTTGTTGTCACAGCTGAGCTGCACGCTGTTGAGGGAGTGAAGCACAGACATGAAGCCAGAGACCCTGAGGACCACCACACCACAAAGAAAATGCCTTCTTAGTTTGACAGTAACTCTTTCTCTCTGTAAACCCCCACCTCAAGCAGTCTAATTCTAGTGCGACCTCTTGGTAGGTGGGATGTTTTCACTCCAGGCTGAGAAAGAGCAGCTGATGTCTGCTCCAAAGATGGAGTTTGGGAGGCATGGTTTACGGAACGGGGTCAGCGCTAAGAACAAGGGCTCTTGTGTGTTATAAAAACTCCAGCCATTTATCACTGCAGACAATCTCTGGACTGGAAGCAGCGCATATATATATAGCTGCGCTGACATCTATTTCATTTTTTTTTTCTTTCTTCTGCAAACACAATTTTTGAGCCAGAGAATATGAAATGTACACTCTTAAAAATAAAGGTTCTTTATGGATCCATGCAAATATATATAATAGTCCTGGAATCTTTCCATTGCACAAAAGGTTTATTACATTAGAAAGAAGTTCTTAGATTATTAAAATGTTCTTTACACTAGCAAAATACTGTTTTTTTAAGAACTCTTCACTGAAAGGGTCTTTCGCGAAACCAAATGGTTCTTTCATGGCATCGCTGCGAAAACCTTGATTTTGAAGAACGTAAAGGCCTGTTTATACCAAGAATGATACAGTGCCCTCCACTAATATTGGCACCCTTGGTAAATATGAGCAAAGGTGGCTGTAAAAATAAATCTGCATTGTTTATCCTTTTGATCTTTCATTC
>JAFVLL020036322.1:0-13071 GCA_021397915.2 Tor tambroides | reverse complement strand
GCTCACCTTCTCGGTGGCTTCATAGTCGAGTTTGAAGGCCCAGAGCTGCAGGCGCGCTGAGAGCTCGCTGATGGAGGACAGTGTCAGCAGGAACTGCTCTGCGCTGCCCAGCGGAATGTCAGGATTTGCCAGCTGAGCTTCCTGGATCTTCTGCGTCTCTTCCTCTGTGGGAATCATCGTCAGGATTTTCTACAGCAGAGAGAGAGAGATGAGAATTATTTCAATGATTCCCGCATTATTTCCCACAGAACTTTCTGTTACAATGTAACATTTCTGAGTATAACATTCTAAAATGGCCAAATGTAACATTCTACAATGGCTAAATGTAACATTCTACAATGGCAAAATGTAACACTCCTAAATGACCAAATGTAACATTCTACAATGCAAAATATTACATTTTAAAATGGTGAAATGTAACATTCTAAAATGGCAAAATGTAACATTCTACAATGGCAAAATGTAACATTCTACAATGGCAAAATGTAACATTCTAAAATGCCTAAATGTAGCATTCTAAAATGGCTACATGTAACATTCTAAAATGGCTAAATGTTACATTCTACAATAGCAAAATGTAACATTCTAAAATGGCCAAATGTAACATTCTAAAATGGCTAAATGTTACATTCTACAACAGCAAAATGTAACATTCTAAAATGGCAAACTAACACTCTAAAATGGCAAACTGTAACATTTTGAAATGGCAAAAAATGTAACATTCAAAAACGGCAAAAATGTAACATTCAAAAATGGCAAACTGTAACATTCTGAAATGGCAAAAAATGTAACATTCAAAAATGGCAAAAAATTAACATTCTAAAATGGCAAAATGTAACACTAAAATGGCAAACTGTAACATTTTGAAATGGCAAAAAAATGTAACATTCAAAAATGGCAAAAATTTAACATTCTAAAATGGCAAAATGTAACATTCTAAAATGGCAAACTGTAACATTCTGAAATGTGGAATGTAACAGATGTGTGTGTTTCTGCACCTCGATGCCCTCTTTGTTGAGCGCGTACTCGTCAAAGTTCAGTATAGCGGTTTTGATGGTGCGTGGTGGTGGAAGAACCGTCAGGCCGATGTTGATGGAGTTGCTGCGTTTGGAGTCCAGAATGATGATCTCCTGCCGCTTCCCATCCGCTGCTGTTTTCTGTTCAAGACACAAAAATAATCATCAGCGCAACAAATGACAGCCTGTCAATTCATTCCATTTTTTTGAGCAATTCATTAAAGCATCACTTACAAGAGTCATTAGTTCAAACCAATAGTGCATGAATTAATTCATTTTTTGAGCAATGCTTTAATGAACTGCTCAATAAAATGAATGAATTCATGCACTATTGTCACTGTATGCACTATAATCAGATTAATTCAATAGCTGGATTCAGTGAGTTCATTTGTGAGACTGATTCAAACCAATTCATTGAAGCATCATTCAGAAGAGTCAGAATAGTTTAATAGCTGGTGAGTTCATTCGTGTTGGTTTAAACCAAAAAAGAATGAATTCATTTTTCTAAGCAATTCTTTGAAGCATCGCTCATAAGAGTCATTTGTTTTTTGTGCAGTCAAAAAAAGACACCAGAACAAAACTAAACTTGAATTAGTTTTGATTGTACTGTGACGGTGTTTCTGCTCACCTTAGTCACAGGCATCTCTTTGGATTTGCTCTCAAACAGATGTTCAAGTTTAGCCGTGTCAAGTTTGACAGGTTCAAGTCTGGACCAGAGCGACTCTTGGCTGCGTTTGTGGTTGCGGTAGATCCAATCGGCGGGCCGGACTTCACTCCAGAACAAGCGGATGGTCTTCTTCCTCTTCTGGAAGAGCGGCATTTGCTCCGCCTGCTGCTGCGGAGGGGGCGGAGCCTGACAGGGAGGGGGCGGGGCCTGGATGGAGAAGCAGGGAGGGGGCGGAGGCACACGAATGCTGAACATGGGAGGAGGAGGGGGGCAGCCAAACACAGGGGGCGGAGCCAGGTTGGAGAAGCAGGGAGGGGGTGGAGCTTGGAGGTTAAAGGGGCAGGGCGGAGGAGGAGGGGGCGGAGCCAGCAGGTTGCCAGAGCTATATAAACTCCCAGAATCCAGAATGTCCTGGTCATCTTCGTCTCCCAGATCGGTGAAATCGATATCGCCGATACGCAAATCTCGCGGACTCGCCATCAGCTGATCCCAAATGCAATCCGACTCCTTCTTCGTCGGAGGCGGAGGAGGAGGAGGTTCCTGCGTTTCTATTGGTGGAGAGGTGAGACCTTTCACGATGTCTCCGAATCGCTCGGCGAACGCTCGTACGTTGCTCTGGTTTACGACTTTCTTGTCTTCTTCACTCTTAGCGGCGTTTTCGTCCCGTTGCGATGTGTCTTGCGACGAATCCTCAGCCTTTTCTTTGGCGTCTCGCTCTTTGTCCTCGGCCAGCTCGTCTTCGTCCTCCTCTTCCTCAGAGGGTTTTGTGCTCTGCGAGTAGAGCATGTCCAGCATGAAGAGTTTGCTGTTGAGGATCTTGTTTCGTTGGTCATTCACGCTCTGAGGCCACTGACCTGCAGCAAACACACAGACAGAAGAACCTCAGATACAGTGGTTACTAGTTCACCGATGGTTCGGCCCATCTCTGACCCTCAACGGTTAAATATTTCTGTTAATTTGATCATGGTTTTAGCTACCAATAAGAGTGCAGTACTCACATTTTACTATGTTTAAATACATTTAGCCATACATTTTTTTTAAATTAGTGTACACTCTAAAAAATAGCGCTGGGTGAATTATGGACAAACCCAGCAACTGGGTTATTTTGACCCAGCTGTTGGGTTAAATGTTTAAACCAACCTTCTGGGTTGTTTTATTTAACTCAACTATTGCTTAAAAATAACTATATTTCTTGCTTAAAATGAACCCAAAATAGGTTAACATTTATTAATGTGTTCAACAAATGAACATTTATTAATAAGCTGAATAAATAATAATAATAATACATTTTTATAATAATAAGTATTATAAAAATAATAAATATTTTTTTAATTGCCTATGAATCAATGTTCACATTTTGACTATTACTGATGCCTTTATGTGTCTGATTTTTAATTTATAACCTTCATTCTTCATTCATTTTAAGCAAGAAATATAGTAATTTTTTATTTTATTTATTTATTTATATATTTATTTTTACTTTTTTTTTTTAGTATTTAGCCCAGCATTTTTTAGAGTGTAGAAAATATGAAAAAGTCTATATTTGGGCCAACTCATTATTACTGTTTAGCATTTCAAAACGGACTTTTATTTTAATAGATTTTTTTAAATATCATATTTTTATAATTTGTATATATACTAATAAATATATTATGTATTACATTTAATAATATTCAATTTTAATTTAATTAACTTTACGTTTTAGTTCATCTTTAGATGGAGCAATATTTTTTGTACAGTTTAGCATTTTCAAATGTTTTATTTTTCAGATTTTACATCTTTAATTTTCCATTACTTATAGAATTTATAATAATTAATAGTAATTATTATAATTAATGCATAATAAAATATTATAAATTAATATATACAATTACATGTGTGTGTATGTATATTTAATAACATGTATTTAATTTTACCTTAATATTTTAATATGTAAGATTTTTCAGATTAACTTTACATTTTAGTCCAGTTTTACTTGCAGCATTTTTTTTTATAGTTTAGCATTTTCAAATGTATTTTTATTTAAATTTTTCAGATTTTTTTAGGTTTAATCTTGTATTACACACACACACACACACACACACACACAATCATTTTGCATTATATTCAATACAATACATATGTTTATTAAGTATTTTGTTTAAATATAATAATATTTAATATTTACAATTTTTGCAAAATTTGGTTTATTTATAGTTGAAGCAATAATTTTTTTTTTATAGGACACTTTTTTTTTAAAAGGACACATATTACAGGACACAATATTATATACACATGATATTTTCAGTATAATAATATTCTCCATATTTCCAGATGTAGTAATGATTACTCTCACCCGTCTCTGCTCCGCCTGCAGTGAGTCGATCCTCCCTTTCTAGTGTGCTGCTGGCTGAGGATATACTGGAGGCGGAGCAGTTATCCTTCTCGTTCACTTCTTCGTTCTGTCGTTCTTTATCACTCAAGATCCCGCTGTCCTCCGCTTCTCCATCCGGCGCTTCCCGTTCAGACCCCTCCTCTTCCTCTGCCGCCCGCTCCTCGGCTCCGCCCACTTCCTGTTCAGCACTAATCTCCTCCACTTCCTCTTCCTGTTCCTCTCTGGGCTCTGCGTCCTTCTCCTCAGGTTCTAGAGTGGCCTCCTCATCCGGTTCTAGATCATTAGTGTCTGTGGAAAAGGAGATAGAGACTTAAACTCAGAATAACACACTACAGCTCAAAAGTTTGGATTTTTGAGATTTTTCCATATGTTTTTGAGTCTCTTCTGCTCACTAGCGCTGCATTTATTTGATCAAAAATGCAGTAAAATTGTGAAATATTATTATAATTTAAAACAGCTGTTTTCTATGTGAATAGCTGTTAAACTGTAATTTATTTCTGTGATCAAAGCTGAATTTTTAGCATCATTACTCCAGTCTTCAGTGTCACATGATCTTCAGAAATCATTCTAATATGCTGATTTGCTGCTCAAGAAACATTCCTGATTATTAGCAATGTTGAAAACAGTTGTGCTGCACAATATTTTTGTGGAAACTGTGATGCATTTTATTTTTCAGGATTCACGGATGAATAGAAAGTTCAAAACAACAGCATTTATTTGAAATAGAAATCTTTTGTAACATTATAGACGTCTTTACCCCACTTTTGATCAATTTATTTATTTTTTAATTTTAAATTTTTTTTTTTTTTAATCTTACATAGAATGATTTCTGAAGGATCATGTGACACTGAAGACTGGAGTAATGATGCAGAAAATTCAGCTTTGATCACAGAAATAAATTACAGTTTAACAGATATTCACATAGAAAACAGCTGTTTTAAATTGCAATAATATTTCACAATTTTACAGTATTTTTGATCAAATAAATGCAGCACTGTTGAGCAGAAGAGAGCAGTATGTAGAGTGTATAGTGTGCTTGTAATCAGTTTCAACACTCATAATGTCCCTCTGATGAAGGGCTCTGTAAGGGCCTCTGTGGCCCCGTCTGCAGGCCCCTCACGGATATGAACAGGAAACACACCTGTTTGTGTCTCACACACACACACACACACACACACATACAGCTCATCTGAGAAATAACACACAGCCTGTTTCAGAGCGAGTGTGTGTGTGTGTGTGTGTGTGTGTCTGTGTGTGTGTGTACAGTATCAGCGCTCATGACTGCATCCTTTTAGTCAACAGTCAATCAAAGACACACTGACTTCAGAACTGTTGTTTTTGCTTTGCTTTTTCCAAACACGTTCCTTCAGGCGACTTAAAGACTCGACCTGCCACCTCAAGAGCTGCTCTAATCATCACAGCTTAAACCTATGATGACTTTAAGATATACATCTACATGTCTTATTCTTTGTTTTGTTATGCGTTTATAATTTATATTTTTATATCAAGTACTGCAGGCAGAAAAAATTACAGTTTTATATTAATATCTATATATTAATATAGGCATATATAAAAAGTTTATTTTAATGTTCATATTCTGGATTTTTCATATTTAATGTCAATTTATATTTAATGTCATTTATATTTTTCATACTTAATGTCATATATATAGTTTAGCATTTTCAAAACTGATTTTTCATGTTCAATGTAATTTATATTACACACATATATACACATAGTTTAGCAATTTTAAAAGTATTTTTATACTCATATTTTTGTTTAATAATATATACATATTTAATGTCATATTATTTTAAATATAACAATATTTAATTTTAAAATGGTATTTTTAATTATCTTTAACTTTTTTACTCACATAGAACAAATGTATTTATTTTATACAGATTTTTTAAGCTTTTTTCATATTTTGGATTTTTCATATTTAATGTATCATAATATCATGCACACATATATAGTTCAGCATTTTTTTTTATTTTAGAGTAGTATTTTAATTAACTTGAATGTGTTACTCACATAGAACATTTTTTTTTGTTTTATATGTTTTTTTTTAGGCTACTATGTGCATCTATATACAATTTTTAAAAGCGTATTTTTATTTTCATATTTTGAATTTTTCATATTTAATGAAACTTACCTCACACACACATACACAGTTCAGCATTTTCAGAAGTATTCTTGTTTTCATAATTTAGATTTTTCATATTTATTATAATACATATTTCTAATACTTAATAATATGTGACCATGGACCACAAAACGATTAGATTTATACATAAAAGCTGAATAAATAAGCTTTCCATTGATGTATGGTTTGTTATGATGACAACTATTTGAAAATCTGGAATCTGAGGGTGCAAAAAAAATCTGAATTTTGAGAAAATCACCTTTAAAGTTGTTCAAATGAAGTTCTTAGCAATGCATATTACTAATCAAAAATGAAGTTTTGATATATTTACAGTAGGAAATTTACTAAATATCTTCATGGAACATGATCTTAATATCCTAATGATTTTTGGCATAAAAGAAAAATCAATAATTTTGACCCATACAATGTATTTTTGGCTATTGCTACAAATATTGCTACAAAGCTACTTAAGACCGGTTTTGTGCTCCAGGGTCACATATATACACATTTAATTGCACATTATTTTAAATATAATATGTTTTTCACTTTAATGTAGTATTATAATTAACTTTAAATTTACTTTACATGTAATTATATTTAAGTGTATAAGTAGAATTGAAAATAAATACATATGTGTCTGTTTTCATATATGGCACGTTTAAATCATTCTGTGTTGAACTTGTGCATTTCAACATGAAAAACATTCATGATATCCTAAAAAACAATCATCTCTGTCCACACAAATGAACATTTACATGCTTCTATCTCTTGATCGCAGACTCCTTTAGTGATTAAAAGTGTTTACTGACATTTACCGTACATTTTTCCTCTGAAATGACATTGTTTGCGTTCAGTCATCCTATTGGTGGATTACCTGGTTCAGAGGGCGGGTACGAGGTGAGGGGCGTGTCCTGCTCGTCCTGTGATGTCACCGAGGAGGGCGTGGCACTGCGGGATGATTGACAGGTGTCCGTCGGGCTCAGAGTGAGGCTGAGACCTCGAGGCGCTGAATGCATTCGCTCTCGCTCAAACTCTTCATCTGCCAGTCGCTCAGCCGTACGAAACCTAAAACACATTCACCAAACACAGTCAGTCTGGCCCTCTCTGCTTCTGCTCTTCTCGGCTCTGAAGACACACTCTCACAGTCAAACGGGACAGGAGTGTTTGGAAGCCAGAGGAGGAGGAAAAATGTGTTTGGATTTGAGGAAAAGTGGGTTAAAAAAAGGCTGAGGAGGGAAAAATCAGTCTAAACCTGTTCAAGATGTGACATAAGACACACACACAAAAAACACTCTGTATAACACTACATGACCTGACCTAAGATTCACTTCAAAAACACAGAACTATTTGTGACCCTGGAGCACAAAACCAGTCTTAAGTCGCTGGGGTATATTTGTAGCAATAGCCAAAAATACATTGTATGGGTCAAAATTATCGATTTTTCTTTTATGCCAAAAATCATTAGGATATTAAGATCATGTTCCATGGAGATATTTTGTAAATTTCTTACCGTAAATATATAAAAAAATTATTTTTAATTAGTAATATACACTGAACAAAATTATAAACGCAACACTATTGTTTTTGCCCCCATTTTTCATGAGCTGAACTCAAAGATCTAAGAATTTTTCTATGTACACAAAAGGCCTATTTCTCTCAAATATTGTTCACAAATCTGTCTAAATCTGTGTTAGTGAGCACTTCTCCTTTGCCGAGATAATCCATCCACCTCACAGGTGTGGCATATCAAGATGCTGATTAGACAGCATGATTATTGCTGGTACCTTAGGCTGGCCACAACTGTCTTACAGATGTCGCAAGTTTTGAGGCTGACTGTTGGCATGCTGTTTACAGGAATGTCCACCAGAGCTGTTGCCCGTGGTGTGTTCAATTTCTCTACCACTCAGCCGTCTCCAAAGGCGTTTAGAAGGAGATTTGGCAGGCCCATCCAACCGGCCTCACAACCGCAGACCGCATGTATCCCACACCGGCCAGGACCTCCACATCCAGCATCTTCACCTCCAGTCGTCTGAGACCAGCCACCCGGACAGCTGCTGCAACAATCGGTTTGCATAACCAAGGAATTTCTGCACTAACTGTCAGAAACTGTCTCAGGGAAACTCATTTGCATGCTCCTGCGCGTCCTCATCGGGGTCTCGACCTGACTGCAGTTCGTCCTCGTAACCGACTTGAGTGGGTAAATGCTCACATTCGATGGCATCTGGCACTTTGGAGAGGTGTTCTCTTCACGGATGAATCCCAGTTTTCACTGTACAGGGCAGACGGCAGACAGCGTGTATGGCGTAGTGTGGGAGAGCAGTTTGCTGATGTCAACGTTGCGGATTGAGTGTCCCATGGTGGCGGTGGGGTTATGGTATGGGCAGGCGTATGTTATGGACAACAAACACAGGTGCATTTTATTGATGGCATTTTGAATGCACAGAGATACCGTGACGAGATCCTGAGGCCCATTGTTGTGCCATTCATCCACGACCATCACCTCATGTTGCAGCATGATAATGCACAGCCCCATGTTGGGATCTGTACACAATTCCTGGAAGCTGAAAACATCCCAGTTCTTGCACGGCCAGCATACTCACCGGACATGTCACCCATCGAGTATGTTTGGGATGCTCTGGATCGGCGTATACGACAGCGTGTTCCAGTTCCTGCCAATATCCAGCAACTTCGGACAGACAATGAAGAGGAGTGGACCAACATTCCACAGACAATCACAACAACCTGATCGACTCTATGCGAAGGAGATGTGTTGCACTGCGTGAGGCAAATTGTGGTCACACCAGATACTGACTGGTTTTCGGACCCCCCCCAATACAGTAAAACTGCACATTTTAGAGAGGCCTTTTATTGTGGCCAGCCTAAGGCACACCTGTGCAATAATCACGCTGTCTAATCAGCATCTTGATATGCCACACCTGTGAGGTGGATGGATTATCTCGGCAAAGGAGAAGTGCTCACTAACACAGTTTAGACAGATTTGTGAACAATGTTTGAAAATGAGCCTTTTGTGTACATAGAAAAGTTTTAGATCTTTGAGTTCAGCTCATAGAAAATGGGGCAAAAACAAAGTGTTAGTTTATAATTTTATTGTTCAGTGTATATATATATATATATATATATATATATATATATATATATATTAGGGGTGGCACGATACATGTATTGTGCCGGAACCGTCACGGTGCGGACTTCTCATTTCATTGCATGAGGCCTTACAACGAATACAGGCAATTCCCCCTCCAATCCAGAAGGGGCACCTTAATGCAACTTTGTTTGATAACCTCCAGCAGAAAGATGTCAGAGTGCCATAGAGTTATTGCACTTGGCAAAACCCAGACAGGTGACATGTGCTGATTTACAGATCACGTCTCTATAGACAAGGGAACATTTAAAAACTCTTTGCACTCAACTGTTTGCGAAATGGAGCTTTGTGCTCGTGTATCCTACCTCTCTCATTCGGCACAAATCCAAAGATTCCATATTATTTCCATATTTGCAATGAAACGTATCTGAATGCTAAACTATTATTTATTATGTAAATTATAGGCTTTGTACTTCAGTCGCATTCCAATGGTGACAGAGGCGGGCGCACTGATGTTTGGTTCACTGTATTTTATTTTGATAAAGTACCAACTGTGCTGTCAAGTTAGCAGTGCTGGAACTGATGTGTTTTGTGTGTGTGGGTGTGTGTGTGTGTGTGTGCGCATGCGCGCCGGCGCGATCACTTCAGCTCTATCCTTACCAGAAGAATCAACTTTAAACACTTATTGTCTTAATAATAATGCATCACTGTATAGAGGTCTGCTTTTATTTGTGTACACTCACAATGAAAACAAAACATTGTGCTTTTATAAAATAAAGAAAACAAATAGGATGTCACTTTCTGCCATTTGAGTTTCCTTTCTGTGAACACATTAAGCATCCAAAAATGAACTGAAACTCAGCATATATAGGCTACGTTACGTGTCACACTGTTCTTTTCCCTTGTTTATCTGTTAACTAAATCAAATATATTTCAAGAATTTATTCCTTGTATGTATATTTACTGCAGATTATATATAACATTATAATATAATATAATATTTAGTATTTTCACATCTAGGTGGAAAAAATTATAATTTGTACTACTGTCTCTTCAAAATGAATGAAAAGAAACCGAGCATAGTATATTTGTTGTTTTTTTCCTGTTGTACCGAAATCATATCGAACCTTGACCCCCGTACCGAGGTACGTACCGAACCGTGACATCTGTGTACCGTGCCACCCTTATATATATATATATATATATATATATATATATATATATATATATAAAACCAAAAAAAAAAAATTCTGTGATATTTCCTAACTAAATAATTAAATAATGAGTGAATAAACTCACCTCTCCTCTCGAGCATGCCTGGCCTCCTCCATGTTGGACACATAATCCCGACTGCACACACAGACAGGAGGATGAGTTCAGGTGATCAATATGATAACTCTGTGTGTAATTGAATGTATTGTAGGCTGTGTAATGGAGACAGGAGGCTGTAATGCTGAACCTGTGTCGGTTGCGCTCCTCTCTCTCGATGCGCTGCAGTCGCTCCTCTCTCTCCACGCGCCTCCTCTCTCTCTCTGCCGCCAGAGACTCCTGATGCTGCCGATAGGAGGAGGACAGCAGGCCGCCCAGAGCAGGCCTGAACACAACACACAGCATTATTATTACTGCGCTCTGTGTACTTTGTCCATGAGTTTTTAAGTTAATATTTCAATAATTTAACAACATGTATATCGAATATTCATACTCGCATGATATTCAACATTCAAAAATTATATCCTATTATTTTAGTAAGTGTTTTATTGATTGTTTTTATTTCAAAATTATCAAAATTTATTTTATTTCACATTTTATAATTTATTTATTTCCTTCTTATCAACTCATAAATGCCCTCATAAATTTTACAACACTGATACTGTTATTGAACTAAACTAAAAATATTGTAGTAATGACATTATAATAATATGTATATAATTATATAAAATATTTTACATTTACATTATAATATACATTATATTTTAAAAAATATATTTTATAAATATTTATTTACCATTATTGTGACATTAATATTATTTAATTATTTAAAATAGATAGATAGATAGATAGATTATATATGCCAATAAATATATGTAAATAATACATAATAATGATAATACACAAAATAATTAAATTATAGTGTGCAAATAATAAATAATACTGATAATATATGGTACTGGTAATGTAATATATAATAATAATAATAGTATGCAAATAATACAAGATATTTATAATATAATATAATAACATTTACACTGTGAGCTAAACTGAATCAACACTGAATCTGAATCGATCTGAATAATGACTATATTGTTTTCTTTAGAGCTGCTTACAGCAGAAACTGAATTAGATTCATAACTGACAAACATTTACACTGTTGTTTTCTGTTGATTAATGTGAAGCTGCTTCAAATCAATCTGTATTGTATAAAGCTCTATAGAAGTGAATATGATTAGACAGAAGCTCACCTCTCATTGTGTTGTTTGGCTGCTGTGGATGAAGAACTTACAGCAGAAAACGACCAGAGAGAAACGACAGAGAGACAGAAAGAGCGAGTGTTAATGAAGATTCGATTCAAAAACCGCCATCAGATGCCAGAGGAGCTTCATGACCAATGTGACGCTGTTCACCTAAAACTTAAACACCAACATCACGACGTTCACAAGCGTAACGTGAGGAATTCACACAGGAAACAGAACCAGTGCAGATATCAGAGTTCAGTGAAACAGATCAATCAGGTGAATCAGGTGAATCAAGTGAATCAGGTGAATCAGTGAATCAGGTGAATCAGTGAATCAGGTAAATCAGGTGAATCAGCGAATCAGGTGAATCAAGTGAATCAGATGAATCAGGTGAATCAAGTGAATCAGATGAATCAGTGAATCAGGTAAATCAGGTGAATCAGTGAATCAGCAGATCGACTCTCTGGGGTCAGAGACACGCGTGAGCAGGTGCATCATGGGATACGCAGCGTCTACCTGCTGCTCTTCTTCTCCTCCTGTTCCTCCAGATCATAGGAGAACAGGAAGAAGGGCGAGTGCGGCAGGTATGGCAGACGGGCGGAGCCTCGCAGCGGAGGGCTGATTTGATTGGACGGCGGGACGCTGACGGACGACCTGCGGTGAGCCAATAGACTGGCCAGGAGCGAAGGCTGGGCGGAGTCAGGAGGGGGCGGGGCCTTCCTCTGCTCCTCCTCAGGCGTGTGTTTGCTGCTGGGGTCTGATGAGCTGAAGAACGGCATCATGGGTAAAATACACAGGTGTTTGTGTTTTATTGAACACTCCTGGAGACTGTGTTAAATCCAACCCACCACAAACACGCTAATAACGTCTGATCTAAAACACCTTTGTATTGTCCTGCTAATGAATCAGGTAAATAATATTGATCATGTATAATATAATAATACAAGAAAGAATACTTAATACTGATAATACATAAAACAATAATAATATTAATAATAAGTACATAAAAAATACATAAAATAATAATATGCAACAATATATATGCAAATGATACATAATACCAATAATATATAAAACAATATGTGTATATATATGTATATGTGTGTGTGTGTGTGTATATATATATATATATATACACACACACACACACACACACACACACACATACACACATACACATACATATACACATATTGTTTTATATATTATTGGTATAATGTATCAATTGCATATATATTGTATATTGTATGTATATATATATATATATATATATATATATATATATATATATAAATAATAATGTAACAATATA
>JAFVLL020036321.1:0-17718 GCA_021397915.2 Tor tambroides | reverse complement strand
ATTGTAACATTGTAATCTAAAAACAAAAACAATGCTTTTAAAGCAGAAGTTAAATTTACTAAACTAAAAATGAAAGTAAAAAAAAAGCACAGACTGAGTAAAAAGGCTGTTTTGATTACCCCAAGTCACTTTGTAGTTAGTGCTATCATACAAATACACTACCTTGTAGGTTTAAAATTCTACAGATGTCACATTTATGTTGTCCAACTACAAATATTTCAGCAAAATGTATATTTTAGTCAGAGTTATTGCGCTCCTATTTCATTGCGCTCTGTTTGGCGCGCATGCGCGTGGCGGCGTTCTAAACGAAGTCTGTGAAGTTTAGCGGAGAATCGCAAAGCAAAAGCTCATGCACTTCTGACAGCAAAATGGAAATATTTCCATGGCTTTCTAACATCTACAGATGGAGAATATACCTGTGAAATGTAAGTTATGCATTTAGGAAAAGAGCACATAGCTTAAACCAGCGCGTCTCTGTCAGCAGCACACGCAGCCTTTCTGTCAGAGCATCTGACGGGCCGAGCCTCATTAAACTGAAACTATAAACTATAGGCTAGTATATCTTACGAGTTTTTTTTTAAAGCCCTTCATATAAAGCTTGTCACATGTTTAGAACAAAGTGTATTATGCACTTTCTCCGCAACAGCTCAGTCTGTGTCCTCTCTATAGATATTTTTTCAGACGCGCTCATATCAAACTCAACATTAACGGTATTGCTTCATACCGTATCGCTTATAAAAATATATCGATATATCGTACAAACTCGATATACCGCCCAGCCCTACTGTGAGCATGTAGGAAATACTGCTGCTGCACATATAACACATATGAATAACCCCCCGCAAAGCAGGAGACACGAAACACAATACAATACAAGCCAATATATGCATGCCGTTGAATATAAGGATAAACTGCTGCATCAGTGGACATGTATGTATCCAAACACATAAAGATGAACAGACAAGGAAAAACAAGACACCCCCCACAAAGCAGATCTATCGCCAAGACATATGTACTGCTGCTGCTCCGAAGAGCCATGTGAAACGCATGTAATACTGTCTATGTGTGCCTGGGCTACCACGCCGACCGGCTTAACACTAGTGGCCTATGGCTATGTGATCCTGGGCTACCACGGTAACCGGCTCAACACTAGTGGCCTATAACTATGTGATCCTGGGCTACCACGGTAACCGGCTCAACACTAGTGGCCTATAACTATGTGAGCCTTGGCTACCACGCTTACTGGCTTAACAATAGTGGCCTACAACTATGTGTGCCTTGGCTACCACGCCACCCGGCTTAACAATAGTGGTCTACGACTATGTGTGCCTGGGCTACTGTGCTGACTGACTTAACTCTAATTAGACGTGCACTATATGTAATGTTAATTAACAAAATGGATATATGTTGCAATCTGATAGATAAGACCCCAGCATCCACCTGAGCAAATATCATAATTTAGTAATTTGATGTCTGCTGTTACTTTCTACACTTCATCAGTCCCAGCGGCAGCATAACAACTCGTTAATTCATGTTTGTGCAATGAAGACGGACAAAGTCAGCCAGTGCATGCCATTTACTCTCTTGTGTAGATAAAAGTTATCAGGGTTACAGTGCACAAAACTCCTGGGTGGACTGACTTGAATGAACTGAAATAAAGCAGAATATAAATGTTCTTTCTTTCACAGCTAGAGAACACATCACATGAGCACATTTCTCCGAACTACATTACCCATAATGCATTTCATTCAGGATTACATCAACCATAGATAGTGATCTTAAGGGATAACTCTTATGCTGCATTCACATGCTATCGGAATTATCGTAAATACGAGCTTCCTAGTTGTAAATTGGACACGAACGGACTTAGAGAGGCCTTATATGGCCAATTTCCGACTAGGAAACTCATATTTACGATAATTCCGATAGTACATGAATGCAGCATTAATTCCCTTCTTTCCGCAGCACTGCGATTGATATGACTGCGATAAGCGCATGCTTCTCACGCTGCGTGCAGCTGAAATCAACCACACACTCATCACGATGAAAACATTGACCTTAGAAATAACGAACGTGAACACTGAGATTACGCTGATGTAAATGGTGAACCCCAGTAGAAATGCATACAAAAGAATGCTTATTTTGTTTAACCTGTTTCATGTCCGTTACTAGCGGCGTGTCCTCAGAGCAATTACATGCTCTAAACTGCTTTTGCTCCAGCTGTATAAACACAGATGCTAAATGCTGATGCTAACATGCTTAATATTTCACTGATGCATACAATGCAAACTGCTAACATGACACTTAGTTTAAACTTGTTTATGGTTGCTCATTTTTGCATTCAATAAGGCAGACCATGCAAATATACATAGCGATATGGATTAAAAGCGCATTCACTTATCTTAGATGTTGATTTCAGCTGTTCTGAAGTGTGCTGCCAAACTGCTACAGCAAACGTAAGCCAGGTATTTGAATATTGAGCAATGAGCTCATTGGCTAATGATACAGGAGAAAACCAATCAGCTGAGCCATATGATAATGATGTCATTAGGTCAGACTGCACTGAGTGATCTATTGTAATTTACAACTGTAATTACCACCCGTCCAGTTGGTTGCGAGTGCGCTCCAGTGAGGCAGCAGAGCGCGGGATCATCAGCTCCAGAACAAAAATAAAAGTGTTACGAGTCTTTTGCTATGCGTTTGAGGCGAGTACCCAATTTAAGCTACAGCGATCTATCAGACCACATTAAAGAGCGCCAAAACAGTATTTATTGCTTGAATTTCCTAATAAAATTGACAGAATTTGAAATCTGAGACTTTGTTTCATATCAAAAGTAACAACGCAATTTATTGGATGGAAGGTGCACTCTCTGTACTGTTCATTCATCAACTGAAAACAGCATCGATTGGGATTTAATAATGGGTCATAAAAATGAGAATCTATTAAAATCGAGAAATCAATTTTCTTTTACCCTGCCCTAGCATATTTTGTTGTTTATAGTGGCCTGGTATTTATTTTTTCATGTGTCTAGTAGACATGAACAAGTTCTTTGAAAAACATCTATGACCTTTGAAACATGTCTACTCTTCATGCTCTATGTTGACTATGATTTCAATAATAATAAACATACATTTGCATAAAGCATCCATATTTGTCCATGCCCATGTTGATTAGAGTATTAAAAACTTGAAAAGTATTAATTTAAGGTACATTTAGAACAAATAAAAATGTGTGATTAAGTTGCGATTAATCACGAGTTAACTCATGACAATCATGCAATTAATCGCGATTAAATATTTTAATCGATTGACAGCCCTAATATATATATATATATATATATATATATATATATATATATGTGTGTGTGTGTGTGTGTGTGTGTGTGATATTTAGGCAAAATAAGAAAAATGTACCCATCTTCATTCTGCTCAAAAGTTTTCACCCCCTAGCTCTTAATGCATAGTTTTTCCTTCTGGAGCATCAGTGAGCGTTTGAACCTTCTGTAATAGTTGCACATGAGTCCCTCAGTTGTCTTCAGTGTGAAAAGATAGATCTCAAAATCATACAGTCATTGTTGGAAAGTGTTCAAATACACAAACAATGCCGGAAAACCAAATAATTTGTGGGACCTGAAGGATTTTTCTGAAGAACAGCAGGCAGTTTAACTGTTCAGGACAAAAAAAGGGACTCATGGACAACTATCACTAAACAAAAAAATACAGCTGTGGATCATTCAGGTAACAACACAGTATTAACAATCAAGTGTATGTAAACTTCTGAACGGGGTCATTTTTATACATTCAACTATTATTTTCTCTTGTGGACTATATGTAAACATATTTTATGTGAAAAATCTTATTCAGGTCAGCGCTAAATAAACAATAACATGCATTTTGTATGATCCCTCTTATTTTGGTAAAATAATTAAACATTTTGCAGATTCTGCAAGGTGTAGGTAAACTTTTGACTTCAACTGTATATTTCATTTAGAATTTAGTGTTTGATAACTTTATTAAATTTCTGTATATTTCCTACTCGCTGAAAGGCACAGGTATGACATATATTATAATGGGTTTATGTGAAGATTGTTTTAAATTTACTTAAATTATGTAATAAATGTTATTTTTTAAAGTCTAATAAATGTTAAAAATGATAGCTCTCAGTTATACTGTAATTTTGAATGGCTGTAGTCAATGGTTAAATATTAGGGGGAAAAGAACAATTTCCTAGAGACATCAGTAGTATTGGTACCAGTGATATTCGCCTTCAGTCATGAATAAGATGACATTAAACAAATATTTAAAAATATAATACAAATATTTTTTTGTGTGTGTGTAAAATAAAGCATTATAATTATAAAATAAAGAATACAGCTGGTAAACGGTCTAAATTATTACACCATTGGCAGTTATTGTGTATGTATTTTTATATATTTGTATGTTAATATTTATACGTAACAACATGTACAAAATGTTCTGTTATAGAGAGGAGAGTGAGAGTGTTTTGACGTTGAAGGGTCTCACTCCAACTGGCATGCTACCCAGTGGCGTTCTGTCTGGAGGCAAAGAGAAACTCCAGAATGGTGAGATACACACACACAGGTCTTGTGGTCAGGAATATGTAAATCACTTTAAGCTAACTGTGATATCATATCTCTTGGCTGTTAATTTTACAGTATTAGCCAGCAGATTTTTATACAATTTAATTTTAATTTGTTCTGTTACAGACTGTTAGTAGATTTCCCAAGTTTCCCACACTTAGAACAACCTTAACACATACAACTACACACATATCTAGTTGATATTTAATTCAGTGTATGCTCTGTGCACCCCCTAGTGGTTGTTTTATGAAACTTATATCATTTCCTCTTTGCTTCCTTTCCTTTGGCTTCTCTCTCTCTCTCTCTCTCTCTCTCTCTCTCTCTCTGTCTGTCTTTTCAATCTTTTTCAAATATTGTCTTCTGTTCATTCTCTTGTCTCCCTAGAAACTGCAGGTATAATCAGTTGTGCAAGTATAATTCAGATCATCTGTTCTTAAGAAACACAGTTTCACTCTTTGCCGCCATTTATATAAAGGAGCCCCAAAGGAATTAATACAAATGCTTTTTTTAATGTAAAAGGAACATGCTCTCAGTTTATTTTTAATCTCAGATTCACAGCGTCCAGTATTATTACCACTTTGTGGTGGATAAGATAAATTATCGTAAGGGAATATTGTTTGTGGTGGATAAGATAAAAAGATAAATTCTCAGAAATCTTAAAGATTTCTGAGAATACTATTGCAGGGAAATTGACTACAATTAACATAAGGGCAAAACTAGCATATTTAGATGTATTGATTGCTTTATAGGAATAACAAGATGTTTTAAAGGCCCCATGAAATTAGTTAATGAACTTTTTTTAAGCTGTACTATCACAAAAGAAAATGTAATTTTAAAATACACACACACACACACATACATATATATATGTGTATATATATATATATATATATATATATATATGTAGCAGAGGCCAGCGGGTAAGTGCTATGCAGGTAAAACCTCACTCCTCTGATCTCAAGAGGCGCTCTAGCAACTGACACTAGAGGCCATGGCCTTTAGCCTCCTTGTTAGAGCGCCCGCTTCCCATGCCGTAGACTGCGGTTCAAAACCCGCTCGTTGCAGGGCGAGTAGGACTGCAACATTTTTTATATATATATATATATATATATATATATATATGTAAACAGGTTTTTAGCATCTTTGCAAATTTATTAAAAATAAAAAAAACTAAAATGATTCCATTGCATAAGTATTCATAGCCTTATCTAGGACAGTTGAAATTTAGCTCAGGAACATTCATATTGCTTTTATACTACACTTGAAATGAAGTTAACCTGTGGCAAATTCAATTGAATGGGTATAATTTGGAAAGGCACACACATCTTAATAAAAGGTCTAACAGCTGATAATGCATATCAGAGCAAAAACCAAGCCCTGAGGACAAAAGAACTGCCTGTAGAGCTCAGAAACAGGTTTGCATCAAGCCACACATCTGGGGAAGAGTTCAGAAAAATTCTGCTTCATTAAATGTTCACAAAACCATGTAGTCTCTGTTACCCTTAATGGAAGAAGTTTGAAACAACCAGGACTCTTCCTAGAGCTGGCCTCCTGGCCAAGGGCTTTGCTTAGTGTGGTGACCAAGAAGCTGATCGTCACTCTAGTTGAGCTTGATGATCATATGCAGATGGGAGAAACCTACAGAAGAACAAACATCACTGCAACACTCCACCAATCTGGGCTTTATGGCAGTGTGGCCAAACTCAATCCTCTCTTCAGTTAAGACACATGAAAACACACTTGGAAAAAGCACCTAAAGGACCCTCAGACTGAGAAACGAGATTCTCTGGTCTGATGAACCTCAATTCTAAGCATCATGTTTGAAGGAAACCAGCTCTGCTCATCACCTGCAGAGTACCATCCCAAAAGTAAAGTGTGCTGGTAGCAGCCTCATGCTGTGGGGCTGTTTTTCAGCGGCAGGAACTGCGGGACTCGTCAGAGTAGAAGAAAAGCTCAATGCGCCAAAATATAGAGATAGCCTTAATGAAAACCTAGTCCAGAGCATTCAGAACCTCAGACTGGGCAGAAGGTTCACCTTCCAACAGAACAATGACCCTAAGCGCACAGCAAGAGTGGCTCTGTGAATGTCCTTGATTGGCCCAGCCACAGACTGGGATTAAACCCAGTCAAATATTTCTGGAGAAACCTGAAAATGTACATCTGCCCCCATCCAACCTGACAGAGCTTAAGAGGTGAAGAGGTGAGGTGAAGAATGGCAGATAATTGCCAAATGCTGATGAGCAAAGCTTGTCCTAGCATACCTAAAAAGACTTGAGGCTGTAAAGGTGCTTCAGCTAAGTACTGAGTTAAGGGTATGAATACTTATGCAATGCATTTATTCCAGTTTTTTTATTTTTAATAAATTTACGAAGTTGTGAAAATCCTGTTTTTGCTTTGTCAGTATGGTGTATGGAGTGTAGATTGATGTGGAAAAAAAGTAATTTAAAGCAGTTTAACATAAGGCAGAAACAATGAAGGGGTATGAATACTTTCGCAAGGCAGTCTATATACATACACACACACAAAATACACAAAATGTAGCAAACGTTTGTCCACTATTGTGGTCAGAGAGGGGCCTCACCATAAACTGAGCCCTGGACTATGCTGTCCACTACAAAATATCAGGGACCATTTATGTCATGACCTTTTTAAAATTGTAAACTTATTTTGCAATACTACTGTTTTTACTGTATTTTTGATCACATAAATGCAACCTTGAGCATAAGAGAGTAAACCTGCTGACCCCAAACTTTTAAACAGTAGTGTAATTTTGTGTTGGATATGGAATTTGGGATATGTACTTGTCCCTTTTTCTTTTTCTTTTTTTTTTTTTTTGCTTGATACCTAATACTTTTTATGTCAAACCAATAAATCCATGATTGATCATTGCAGGTGGCATTAGGCAAAGGGGACATTTTCACTTTAGAGAGCATTTTATTTACCACAAATTTAAATAAGCAGAGTGCAGGTTTGGTTACCAGTATTTTTGTTTCAACTTTCCTGAAGAGAAAGACCGAATTTTAATTGTGTATTTTAATTGTGCTGAAGGTTACTTTTGGGAACTAGCATAATGACAGAATATTTGTGCACTAGCACATGCTAACAGACATGAACTAAAAACAAAAAGCTGCAGCTGATTTCAAGGGGTCTCCTTGTAATCATTTAATAGGATAGGAGTGTCATGATGCTGGACATAGTGAATCAGAAAGGAGAGAATGTTCCTAAAACACACAAAATACATTTTAGGTGCTGTTTTCTCATCATTACACAAAGAGGCATGAACAAGTATGTCATTTTCAGCACATTATAAAGTGATACTTTATTGAGGCTTATCTTACATCAGTAATATCATCCCCTTTTACACTGAATACACAAAACTGACAAACTGTGAATGAAAGAGGATAATTGAATAATTGCTCTTGTCATTCTCAAATCAAGGCAGAAATCAAGCTTGCTCTCATCATACTGACATGTTCTGTCCATTACTTTATTTGGCGAGACTTGATCCTATACAGTAATTTCACTGCTTATGTTTTCCTTGAAGTTTAGCTTTATTTTTTTTAAATACAGTATTTAATTAATCATTACACTATGTTACCCAAATTTGATATGAGTGGCCATGTTTGCATGTGGCTAGCTGGTTTGGGAACATGCCAGATGTAGAGTGATGTCAGCAATGTTCTGCTACAGCATTTATAGAATCACAAAAGATGCCCAACCCTAATCTCTACACAGACATCATTGTGCTTCTACTGCAATGTTGTGACCCCCATTACTGCTGAAGTCTTTGTGTGTGTGTTTGCGTCTGTTTTGTAGTTTTTACAGCGTATTCTTGTAATTTTATATGATTACTTGTGATAATGGTGGTAAGTGTTGAATGTGGATTGTGTTGAAAATAGACAATGCGAGGATGGCGGTTTGTCAGATTCTGTTAGCAGACACAACTTTAATGAAGACCAAACACACACACACACACGCACACAGAGTTGCTGATCCAAGTTGCTGTAAAAACCCTTGAAGCTTTTGGGTATTTCTTCCTCTTGTTTTGGTGTTACTAGTCATGATAAATAATGACATTTAGTTCTCCTGGTACATTATGCAGTTTTTAAACTAAAGCAATGAAAGGCACAATCACTGATCTCCTTTATATCACTTGGATTGCTTTGACTGACCATTAAGTCTGACGTACTTTCACTTCCTCATTAATTGACTTTTTGTGTTCCACAACCATTGCTCATAGTGGGAGTCAAATCTGTTTACATGTCACGTTGCTTCATCTGAAACTAACTACCCATTGTTCATGTTGCTCTCTCTACCCTCTAATATTCCCCTGTCTTGGCCCCGTAGTGGGCCTAGTGTATTTAATGATGTAAAGATGTTGTGTGTCCATTTGTGCTCTTTTTTTCTGTTCATCTGACTGGACAAATGTAACATGTTCTGCTCACCTCTCTTACTCGTTTTACAATTCCCCTCTTCTTCTCTTCAGCTACTGTTGAGGCTATAGAGGCAGATAAAGGTAAATAGGTCCACGGCTCCTTCCCTTCTTTCTGTTGCATTTGTGCAGCAGTTAAAGGGTTCCACAGGGTTCATCCATGTCCAAATAGTTTGTGTAGTGTGCTGAGTGTTTGGCTAGATTACACAGTGTTTTTAGTGTGCTGAGCAGAAGTAGGAAAAGAAAAGACGAATCACACACACACAAACAAACAAACACACAAACTATGATTGTTTTAAAGGGGATCAAAGAGTTCTAGACAAATTATGTTTACTCGATGGAGCTATGACCAATTAACTCATGGTAACATAATGCAGAGAGAATGCACAATAGTCATTATTTCAAACATACAATGTGCCAGTAGACAATTTCATTGTATTTACAATAAGAATGTATTTTCGGCAAACATACAGAGTGCTTATTTGTGGCACAAACACCAAGTCCTTTTAATGCAAAATAGTGTTTTCATCATCCTAAAACTGCCTGGACCCCTTTAAAACAATAAGCTGATGTAGTTGTCCTTTGTTCTTGCACACATTTTACATTTAAATTGCTTAAATTAATATTATCTCTAGACTCAAAACACACACTTACATTTGTGGGTCTCCCTTGGTTTAAAAGAATGAAAATCTCAGCAAGAACAATGTCTTAGCAAACCTGCTATTTGGCAAGCAAAAACAGCTGCTTGCCAAATAGCAGGTTTGTGACTGCTGTTTACAGCCTACGTGTTCTGTGATTGTTCTTAAACATTTCTCCTAGAGGAAGAGGTGCCAACTGTGTTGATACTCTCGTCCATTATTTTCTTTCACTTTGTGGTTACTCTGTGACTGTTTCGTGTCCTTGTGTTTCTCTTTGTAACACTGCTAATAACCTGTGTCTGCCCTGTGCTATGCAGCAACACAGATCTTGTTCATTGTGCATACAAGACCCTCTGCTAAATAGCTGGGGAACAAAAAAAAAAGATCTTTGTATTTCCCTGTAGTTTGCTGCATGTTTTAAACAGGTGTAACATGCTTAGCTTAGCACCGAGTTCCTTGTTGGTGTTATATTAGTGTATGTTTGCCATCATTCATTTTTGTTTGGCTATTTAGATGATTTCATCCTCTAGCTTCATCCTTGAACTTTTATTTTTGAACGTGGTGCGAAGCTCTGTTCTAGATAGCCAGAGAATGCTCAGGTTTATGCAGGATATCTTGAAAACATTTTCAGTGAGTGATGCAGAGAACACTACTTCATTCCGAGGCCCTCCAGAACCGAGACCGCCCAGCACTGCTCTAGTAGTCCTACAATTGGTGACCACTGTGGATATTTTTCTCACCTTATATATACTTTATAATACCTTGCTTAAAGTACTTTGCAAGAAGTGTTGTCTATGTGACATAGATCTTTTAAGTGTTAGTGTGTATATATATATATATATATATATATATATATATATATGTGTGTGTGTGTGTATGTGTGTATGTATGATAAACAGGGCTTGACATTAACACCCCCCAATCCCCCAACTAAATGCAAGTGGATTTCAGCTGTGGTGGGTAACATGGTCACTCCCACTAGCCACTTTGGCAGGCTGAATTTTATATATAGTAACAGAGATCGACATTAATACAATGTTTCAGTCATCGTTCAAAGTAGTAAAAGCTAGGACAGGAACGGATAAGGATAGTAAGAGAACAGAAAATGAATAGATTTTTTTTTTTATGAGGAGGCAGTTAGATGCGCACGGAAAAGATGAGTTTTCAGTTGTTTCTTGAAGATCGTGAGGAATTTGGCTGTCCAGTTAGGTAGGTCATTCCACCAACAGGGTATGGTGAAAGAGAACGTCCTGGAGAGAGATTTTGTGCCTCTCTGCAATGGAACCATGAGCCGCCGCTCGTTTAACGGCCACAGGAGGGGATGTAGACACTTAGAAGAGAGTGGAGGTAGGAGGGTGCGGAGCCCGTGGCTGTTCTGTAGGCAAGCACCAATGACTTGAACTTGATGCGAGCCACGACTTGTAGCCAGTGCAGAGAGATGAGAAATGGTGTGACTTGGGCTCATTGAAAACAAGACGTGCTGCTGCATTTTGAATCTTTTGCAGAGGTATGATTGTGCATGCTGGGAGTCCAGCCAGAAGAGCATTGCAATAGTCCAGCCTAGAAATGACAAGGGCCTGGACGAGAAGCTGTGTTGCATGCTCTGTTAGGAAGGGTCTGATCTTCCTGATGTTGTGTAGTGCAAACCTGCATGATCGTGCTCTTTTTGCAGTATGGTCTTTAAAGGTCAGCTGATCATCAAAGATCACCCCAAGATTCCTGGCTGAACCTGATGGGATTATTGTTGTTGATGAGCCCAGTTGGATGGTAAACTGGTGCTGTACTGATGGAATGGCTGGGAAGATGAGAAACTCTGTCTTTGCCAGGTTGAGTTGCAGGTGATGTTCTTTCATCCATGCTGAGATGTCCGTCAGGCAGTCTGAGATCCGAGCAGGTACCGTTGGATCATCTGGTTGAAATGAGAGGTAGAGCTGCATGTCATCAGCATAGCAATGGTAGGAAAAACCATGTGCCTGAATGATGGGTCCCAGTGATGTGGTGTATATAGAGAAGAGGAGGGGCCCAAGAACTGATCCCTGAGGAACCCCAGTGACCAGTTGATGTGATTTGGATACCTCTCCTCCCCAAGACACCCTGAAGGACCTACCTGTGAGGTAAGACTCAAACCAGTGGAGTGCAGTTCTGGTGATGCTCAGCGATGAGAGGGTGGACAGAAGGATTTGATGATTAACAGTGTCAAATGCAGCAGATAGATCTAGCAGAATGAGAACTGAAGATTTGGACTCAGCTCTTGCACTCCGTAGTGCTTCAGTGACTGAAAGAAATGCAGTTTCAGTTGAATGGCCACTTTTGAATCCAGATTGGTTATTGTCCAGCAGGTTGTTCTGTGAGAGGAAGGAAGACACTTGGTTGAACACAACGCATTCAATTGATTTTGCTATGAACGGGAGGAGAGAGACTGGTCTGTAGCTCTCAACAAGTGAAGCATCTAGTGTCGTTTTTTTAAGCAATGGGGTTACCCAAGCCTGCTTGAACGCAGTGGGGAAAGCAACATGACATGACCAAAAGCCTAGTTGAGCAACATGACATGACCAAAAGAGTGCAGTTTATCCAGAAAACCAGTATGACTGCAAATTTGACATTGATTTTATGCAAGAGTTACATTTACATTTACATTTGGTCATTTAGCAGACGCTTTTATCCAAAGCGACTTACAAATGTGGACAATAGAAGCAATCAAAACCAACAAAAGAGCAACAATATGCAAGCAGTATGACAAGTATCAGTTAGCCTAACACAGTACACGTAGAAAGGTTGTTTTTTTTTGTTTGTTTGTTTGTTTGTTTTTTTTAAGAAAACAAGTAGATAGAATAGAAAAAAAGAAAGCTAGTGTTAGAGGGTCAGATAGATACAAAGAAGATTAATAGATACAATGAAGACAGATAAAATAGAATAAGAATAGAGAGCACTAGAGTTAGAGGGTCAAATAAAGATGGAAGAGATGTGTTTTTAGCCATTTCTTGAAGATGGCTAAGAACTCAGCTGCTCAGATTGAGTTGGGCAGGTTATTCCACCAGGAGGGAACATTTACATTGTCATTTAGCAGATGCTTTTATCCAAAGCGACTTACAAATGAGGACAATGGAAGCAATCAAAATCAACAAAAGAGCAATATGCAAGTACTATGACAAGTCTCAATTAGCCTAACACAGGGGTTTTCAAACCCGTCCTATGAGTTCAAACATTTTAGACACAGTCAATGCTGTTTGTGCTCGAATTAACGAAAATAGTTTCAAAGATCACAGCATTAGTCGCACGTCTGAGTAACACACGTGGTGTTTCGTTACCAAATGATTCAGTGTATCGAACAAATCGATTCAATAACCCATTCATAAAGACAGATTGGTTCATTCTTGAATGAATCAGCTATATGAACAAATCATTTGAGTGAACGACTCAATGACTCACTCGATAAGATAATTAAAAGAAAACTTTTAATTTAAAATTGTAATTTAAAACAACATTACTTATGCCGTTGTAATTTTGCAGTGTAAATGCATTCATGGCATGCTACATTTGAGCTTCATTACATTTGTCTGTGTAAAAATGCATCTAAATGCCACTTCAGCTGCTTCACTTTATTCTGCTGTGGATCTGTTTTGTTGATTCTGATTTCATTTGTTTGGTAACAGTCCTATAGTGTCTCATTATATTAACTGTAATTATTAGTAAAATTTAACTATTTGATGTGAAAATTATGCATACATTTAATAAGGTTCATAAAAAGACTGCCTTTTATATAGGCAAATATGACCTGGAAATAAATTTAAGTAAATTTTAGTATGCTGTTGTGACGAATCATATAATCATATAAAATATAATTTCCCAGCAACAAAATTATGGCCAGTGAAAATGCTGAGTGGCTAGTCATTTTGAAAAACCACTAGCCACAGTGGCTGGTGAGCAAAAAAGTTAATGTCAAGCCCTGATGCTAAATATCATACTACTAGTTCTCTGTTACTTCAAGCAGTTAAATTCCAAAATAAACTAGGGAGTATGTACTTGTTATACCATCTTTCTTTCTTTATACCACAGCAATTAAAGGCTTCTCACCTCAGCACAAGATCAGCAGCTTTGAGGAGGCTAAAGGGCTGGACCGCATCAATGAGCGAATGCCACCCCGTCGTGACGCCATGCCCTGTGATGCCAGCCTCAACTCCCTTAATAAGGCTCTGTCATCAGAGACCAACGGCACTGAGGGCAAGGCCTGCAGCGGCAGCGGTAATATCCAGTGATCCTGCACCGTTCCTGCACGGTCGCCACAGCGATTAAGCCCCTCCCTATCTTTTTCCATGCCATAGTTGATGGAGGGAAAGGAAAGATTTGGAGTGTAGATTTAGAGAAAAGGAGAAAGAGAAGGACAGGAGAAATAAAGGAGAGAAGTGGTGAGGGGGAGAGCAGCATTTCAAACATAATTCAGAGTGACACTGACTAGTCTTTGGATATGCCTTTTTTGTTCTTCTTTTTTGGCTTAAAAACATGAAAAGTTGTCATCTGTTCACTCTTTTCTGATTGATTTGGGAGGGGGGGATGATCTTGATTTTGGCACAGGGAATTCCAGCAGGCAAGAGATCTTATGTGAAAAGACCTTTACTTACTGGATATAGGATTTTTTTTTCTCATTTTATGTGTAACTTCTTGCTAACTATTGTACGTTTACAAAAATACAGCACTAAAAATGGACAGAACGTAAAAAAAAAGTTTTTAACAAAAAGGGTGTACAAATTAAGGACTATTTATTAATACCTTTTTGCTACTCTTATAAACTAGCTCTAGAGTAAATTAGGCAGTCTTAAAAGAATATTGCAACATTGTTATAATGCCAAATATGGAATGTTTTATGGTTTTGTACAGATTATGCTTACCTCAGGTTTCTTTGGTGTGTGCTTGGATCCTACTTTCTGTATTATTACAAGCTAGCTTGATGAATATGAATTTTCTTGGAGTTTAAAAACTGGAATTTTTTTTTTTTTTTTGGCGTGCATACTGTACGTATGTCTTTGTTTTATTTGGGTGACCTGGGGGTGCATTTTTTTGTGGCTTGCTGGAAGTTCTGTGATTTTTTTTTTTTTCCTCCCCCTTTTTCCAAATATTGAGAATAAACCATATATATATATATATAAGAAGAAAAGAAAGAAAAAAGAATGAGAAGGAAAGTGAGAAAGAAAAATTGATTAATGGAGAATATCTGCCTATGCATGTTTTGTAAGACTTGACTAAGAATATTGAATTACCTTGGCTGCCAAAGCCTGTTTTTACCTGTAGTGTGCTTAGTGGTCAAATCCTGAAAATGTACCGCCATTTTTAGCTATAACACTTGGAAAAGCTTCAGGCTTGTTTTGTAATCAAAGCATCTACTAATAATATGTATGAGGAGTCATGATTTTAAACAATTGCTTGTATGTACACCAGTAGTCCGAATTAGCATGTTTAGGTGTTAACTTGAAATAAGTTTGTGGTTCTCTGATGTCAAACTCAAAATGCATGATGCTGTTAGTGTCATACATAGATTTTTTTTAAGGTGCCACAGACAAAAGTGTAATTTCCATATTATTATTATTATTATTATTAATTCTGCTTTGTATATCAGTTTATTATTGCTAAATACTTTACAAAACACAAACTCCATCATTGTTTTTTTTGTTTGTTTGTTTTTGTTTTTAACAAATGCTTAAGTGCCCAAGTAATTCACTACACAAAACAAAGCCTTGCTTTATAATTTTACTTCTGAACTGTTGGCAGATGACGCATGCACTCGCAGCTATGAAAAGGTATTTTATATTACTGTTAAATAAAATGTGCATGAAATTCAGTTTCTCAACTTTTTTTTCTCTCAAGCAAGGACTTGTGTGAGTATACTTGAACTTTTGCCATGAAAGCATTTCTGTGATTTGCAAAATCATAACCTTTCACTGTAGAATAAGAACTTAAAATGGGGGGAAAATTGTATTATGAAATAAATGTTTTTTCTCTAATGCACATTGGCCACAATTAATCATACCCTTCATTCAATACTTTTTGCAAACACATTTTGCAAACACATTTCTTCACCTATAATGCCTGAAGAGTTTGTAAAACATCTGACAAGAGATCAGAGAGCATTCCTTCATCCAGAATCATTCCAGACCCTTCAGATTTCCTGTTCCATGTTGGTGCTTCTCCTCTTCGATTCACCCCACTCATTTTTATAGGGTTCAGGTTGGGCTGGGTGATATGGCAAAAAAAATAAATAAATCAATAAATAAAATAAAATAAATAAAATTTTAGTTTTTAATTCTCGATTTTTACGATTTTTTACTAGTCAACTTGAAAATGTATCTACAACATGATTCAAGCAATTTTTTTAATTAACCCTCTAGTTAAAGAAATTTCTATTCCAAGTGCACCACATGTAAAGTTGTCAACAGGCAGGGGGGCACCCAATCAGATGCTTGGCCCACCCTGGCCCCACACTACATAACAGCCAATCACAAAATTGGTGCAATATTCAAATTGAGCACCATATACTTTTCTTTTTTTTGTTTTCTTACCACCCATTCCCGCAACATGCGTCTTCCATCCACTCCCACCCACACCTGCAAACTTGCTAATATTGAATAAAATTTTCGCGCTATCAATATGTGTGGCATTGAAGTCAGTTTTGAATAAGTGCTCGCGCTGTTTACTTTCACTTTCGATTTCGTGATAGCGCACTCTGTGTAAAGGGAGCACATTTTACAAGATCATGTTAGTCAATGAGCTCAGGATCTGCTGAGTAGCAAATCCCCCAGCATGGTCTTTTCGGTCAGCACTTCTTACTCGCGATCAGCCAGATCTGACTCCTGCAGCCCGTTTTGGATGCAGGGTTGTCAAGTCCACATTTTTTTTTTTTTTTTTTACACAGAAATGGGCTACTTTTAAACTGTTGCCGTGGATTGATTTTCTCCAGTGGGTTAAAAGGGGTCATGACATGGATTTTTTTAAATTATTTTAATATGTTCCTTGAGGTTTATTTCATGATGCAAATATGAAATATCAGACATAGTCCAGGTGATATGTTAAAAAATTTTCACTTTTTCATAAAAGCATGAAACTTGGTACGCTTCTATAGTTTGTGGCCCTGAACATTTTCAGAAATGGAGCCATCACAAAAACACCTTGTGGTAGCCATGGCAACCATTTTACTTTCCGCCATAACCAAATTATGTATTTTGTGTCATATCTCCTAAACTAAACAAGATGACACAGAAAAGGTGATGTCTACTCCTATGTTAGCGGCAGTATGTTTCCAATACATTCTTGTCATCTCTCAACAACTCTCTTAACATCAAATGCAGACAGCAAAGCTAACAGGTGAACAGTTAATCAGAATCAGAATTAGATTTATTGCCAGGTATGTTTGCACATACGAGGAATTTGTTTTGGTGTCAGAAGCTCCACAGTGCGACAGAATGACTGTGACAAGACAAGACACGGATAATAAAAATAATAATATACAAATATACAAAATAGACAATGTGCAAAATAGCACAAACGCAACATACAAAATAGACAATTTAGTATTTACAGGTATGTTAGGTGCAAATTTGAAAGTATGTGTTAAATAAATAAACGTATGAGTGTTGTATGTTTCATGTTTATTGTTAAGTGTTCAAATGTTCTTGAGATGGATTGCCTAAGGGAAGAAACTGTTCCTGTGCCTGGCCGTTCTGGTACTCAGTGCTCTGTAGCATCGACCAGACGGCAGCAGTTCAAAGAGGGAGTGTGCTGGATGTGAGGGGTCCGGAGTGATTTTGCCAGCCCTTTTGCTCACTCTGGATAAGTGCAGTTCTTGGAGAGTGGGGAGGGTTGTACCAATGATGCGCTCAGCAGTCCGGACTACCCTCTGTAGACTTCTGAGGTCAGATTTGGTAGCTGAGCTGAACCAGACAGTTATTGACGTGCAGAGGACAGATTCAATGATGGCAGAGTAGAACTGTTTCAGCAGCTCCTGTGGCAGGTTGAACTTCCTCAGTTGGCGAAGGAAGTACAACCTCTGCTGGGCCTT
>JAFVLL020036319.1:0-18891 GCA_021397915.2 Tor tambroides | reverse complement strand
TTGTTTCATTTGTCTGAGTACAAGGTTTTATTTTTTCAATGTTGCACCCTGTTTTGTCCCACTTCTCAAGAATGACTGGTTTATAAACTTTACTAAGCCTCAGTCATAAACGACATGTCCATGGTCCACCAGCAGCCTGATAAAGTGACCATACGCATGCTGGCCCCTTTATACAGAGCACTTGATGTGGCCTTATGTAAGTTATGTTTACACACACACACACACACACACACACACACACACACACACATTTATAATCAGATTTTTTTTTTTTTTTTTTGCATAGTTAACTACATACTTACAGTCTATGTGTGACGCCACCAATGTGTCCATTACAAGGGCATTAAAATAGTTGAAATAGTTTGATCCAATCTGATTTGCTAGCTACCATGCAACTTTCTGCCAGTCCACTGGGAAACTATAAGCTTCCACTCATGCAAAAACATGGAGCTAAGCCATATTTCTTCAAAATCATGAATTTTCAATTGTATTTCTTTCTTAGAGGATTTTTTATTTATCACAATTAGAGAGTGTCCAAATTATAATAGATATTTCATTTGCATTCCATTTTTGACATTAACACTAAAAAGTCCAAAAAAACATAGGCTATTCAAGCCATAGAATATAAACATAACGGTTTGTTTTTCTTTTCGTGTTTTTTCTTACCCATGCTGAATATCTATTGTTCTGCAGATCCATTGTTTTTGCCTGATGTTACGTGATCGACGTAGCGGCTATTTTGGTCTAGAATTGCATCTTTCTCAGAACATGCTGGAAGTAAACTCTTCGAAATTAGTTCCTATTATAATTACAGAAGTACGCTAAAATAGTGAAGTGGTCGCGTCTGCTCTGCTATCCTTAATTATTTACTTCTAGGCTTCCTTTTTACGCTGTAATCCGTGTGGTTTTTAATGTGATCTGGCTCGAGATGTGTGATCGGGCGGTTCTGACAGTGCGTCTGGTTCGGTCTTTTGAGCATCGCAACTTTAAACCGGTGGTTTACAAAGACGTTAATTTAGATCAGACGGTGGATGAGTTTATTACATTTGTTAAGCAAGGTAAGACATGATGACAACAGATTCATTGTAACCACAGTTCACATGATTCATGTTTATCATGTTTATGAGTAATAGTTAGGCTAAATAAGATTTGCTTAATATTAAACAATGATTAATAATAATGGTAACTAAACTAAAATACTTCTCTCTTTTAAGATGTTTCAACACGAGCTGGATTGCCTCCACCCTTTAAGAAATTTGACTATGGTAAGTCTACACTTATTTTTCAAACAAACAAATAAATAAGATTAACAGTTATTATATTAATATCCTGTTAATATGTGGTTGCAGACACAATGAAAATCATACACCAGGCACATGGAGCAAAGGTAACTTTAAATCAGATCAACAACTTGTGGCATCAATTTTGTAATATTGACATGACTATATTTGTTTAAAAAATGCTGCGCTTGAACAAGTTTTTTTGCTGTACTCTTTTCATGTTCATTCTTCCCCTTTTATTTCACAAAAGTTTAGAAATGTCCACTTGATTGTTATAAACAATCAAATTTTCATGATGAATAGTTTTGTTAACAAAATGACTAAATCTATTAGTATTAATAATGATATTGTTTTTCATGATTTCAGACGAATGAGCTGGTAATGAGTTTAGAGGATGATGAAAAGCTGATTCTTCGTGATGACTGCAGGTTAAGAGCATGTGGTGTTGGTATGTAAAAGCAATATTAAGGTCTGTGAGATTCAATGCAGATTGCATTTGCACATTTTCACAGAATGATAAACTAAATATTTTCTTTTTATGTGTAATTAATTTTGCCCATGTGCACATAAAAATAAAACACGTATGCAAAACTGAATCTGTACCTGCTGAAATCTCTATTTCAACACCTTTCCTCTCCTCACAGCCAATGAGACAGAACTTGCCTTCTTCAGAATGGCAGACTATGAAAAGTTCAAAGCCAGTCCACAGACAGAATGGTGATGGTGATCAGGATGCAACATAAGAGGTCTTGGAGTATATATTTATCAGAGGCACTTCTTTTCAGTTGTGACAAGCAAGTGATCTCTTCAAGTGGGATTGAAACATCTATTTTAATTTCATTTATAGCTATACTTTTTATATTTCTTGGTACGATTCAAATACCTTCAGCATAGTTTCTGATGTACACGTTTGACACTTTGAAGGGAGATATTGTCATGTCACAGAATAATTATTTTCTTGGGTATGAATACAGTAAATTTCAGTGCCAAAATGTGCATTTTGAATGGCAATTATTTTATGTTTTTTTTATTTTATTTACAATAAATCAGAAACAAAATATCTTGTGTTATTTAAATGACACCTTGGAAGTTGATTGCCACTTTGTGAAATAAAGTTGAATGTATAAATCATGCTTTCACAACACCAAAAATACTGATTGATTGAAAGTTCAATTCAAAACTTCTTTCCAGTACAACATCCACAATAACAACAGCCAATCAGTCAGACCGGGAAAGTGAAACTCAAAATTTATTAACGTTTAGTACATTTTTTCAGAGCAACATATGCAGTCATTGCCTACTGTACAACTGGGCCATTTTGAATTTGTATTGTGTATCTGTGTAAATAACCAGACATCCAGTCATTACTTTTAAACTTTTTACAATTTCACACATGCATTGTTTATAACAGTTTTCACACATAACATGCAATTTTGGTCATTATTAGTGCTCAGTACTCAGATGGAGTTTGCAAATTGAGTTTACACAGTAACTGGCCCTGAGGACGATCATCTGAGGTATTGGCATACTGTAGTAATAATACAAGGCACATGTTAAGTCATTTTAGTGCAAACTGTAAAAGCTGAGCCAGGAGTTGAAGACTTTTATACCTCAGTATGAATGACTAAGCTAAAAGCTGTATGATACAGACCTGAGTTTTGAGTCTATGCATAGGTGTAAGACTCAGATATCAAAACAAAACACTATATGATGGCTTTTATATTCTAGTGAACAGAAATAGAAAGCTGAAGGTCTTGAGGTACTTTGTACGTGTGAGCGGAGCTCTAGTCCGTGTGCCTCTGAGAGAAGATCACAGCTGGTACACACTGCACCTAATAACACTAACATCCAATCAGAATACTCAACTTGACTATAAAATTTACCTTACCATATCTGTCTTTTTTTATTTTTCCCTTATGAAGATGAGACAGAATTTGCCAGTGTGACAGTCTCATCATATCATTATTGTTCCCATTTTAGATGAGGCTGACTTAAAGTAGTCAGATTTTGGCCAGTCCCAAAATACTTTATAAACCTCATCCACACTTTGTGCGAAGCACATCTTAGCTGTAATGTTTTTTTCACTTGCGTTCCAATTGAGACCTGCATCTTTAAGTGTTGACCACTTAACTGCCAAATGTATCTAATCCTGTTCAACACTTCATTTTATGTAAGTCCTTAATTGCACCAAGTTTTCTTGTAATCATTCCCAGACCTCTATGGTATTTCATTAGCCACCACATGGTGGTGCTGTAAGACTGGACAGTTGCGATTACTCTCCCATCCCTGGCGGATTCTTGTCAGTCTGATGAGGATGCATGGCAGAAGAAGGAAGCAACGGCACAGCAGAACAATGCAGGGTAGAGCTACAGCCAATAAGTAGCTTGGCGGCATATAGAATGGATATGCCTCAATGTGGAAGGCAAAATCCCAGCCAAAGAAGAGTGTGTGCATGATGGACAGAGTCAGAGCAATGTAGCCCAAACCAGACTAAAGGAAGAATAGAGAAAACTTCATTCAAAAAGCTGTGATTGTGCTTTTGAGTTGAATGTGTTGATTTGCATGCTAATCAAAGACTCTGCCAAAACTATGTATATTTGAAATCACACCACAGTATCTGGTCAATATCCATTTCCATGTTTTCTCCTAGCCTAAAAATGAACTATCAATCAATTTGTGCACCAAAACTAGCAAAGTATGACTAACATCAACATGTAGTATGACCGATCAAGTGTGGCACATTGGAAACTCAGAAACCAGGGATAAACTAGGCCTTCAAGAGCCACATTGTTTGGAATTTTCTGATACAGGGTTTATTTTAACCATGTTCCTAGAGACCCAGGATGTTTCCCAATATGCAAGCTTGCATCCTAGTGTTTACATTCTACATCATCATCAAATACAGAAGTTCAATTTAAATACTCAAGAACACAATACCATGGATGCAAGAAATTACCCGGATGTGTTCTTGATGTCGAGAAAACTATGCATGCAGACATGAGAGAATTGGTACAGTTAGAAATCCTGTAAGTCATTTGGGGGTGGACAACATATGGAAGCTTCCAAGTTTTAAACTTCTCTTGTTTTCACTCAAGACAAAATAAAAAGATCTTGTCATTAAAGATTAAGTAAATGTTTTAAAAGATAGCTTTTTTTACAAGTGTGCTTGAGAGGGGTTGGATATAATCTCTGCAGGACAGTGCGTCTCAAAGTTCGGTGGGATGAATATTCCAGGTCTGAACAGACTTTTTTGGAGTTTATTTTACGAGCTCAGGTAAAAGGCACAGGTAGTTTAGGCCAGGGCAGAGGTAGCCAGCCCTGACTCTGGACGGCTACCTTCCTGCAGACCAGGGGCCTCATTTATAAAGTGTCAAACACACCTGATTCAACTCAATAGAGCCGTTAAGAACTGAAAAAAATGGGTCAGATAAGAGAGACATCCAAAAAGTGTGCTGTTGGTGTGCCTCCAGGAACAGGATTGAGAAACACTGATATGGTGTGCATGGCCTCACCTGTACAAACGTAAACTCTCTCCAATTGAGAGTGTTGCCCACTGAGGGTAGGGAAGTGATGGCCAGTAAAGAAAGGACACCCAGGCCCAGCACTCCACAAGAAAGGTACAGCTCAGACCGCCAAACACCCAGCTCATCCCAGGGCTCCTCTGTACCTGCGTTAACCTGATATGTTCAGACAAACACACAGCAGACACTATACTTTACTGTTGTGAGGTGCTTCAGGTCACACACTAAACCTTTAAAGATCTATATTCTCAGGTTGGCGCACCTGTCTGTAGGCAGTATTGACAATCCTGTGCAGTGTAATTCTGCGCAGCGGCAGGCAAAGGCTGTAGACACCATGCAGCGCTGCACAAAGGAAGCTCAACAGGCCCAGTTGTTTCCTCCACTGCAACCAGTTGTCCAACCAGGATGGGAAACGCCGGTACTTGGTGCCCCTCCAGAGCTGCAACCACGCAGCAAACAATCCTGGGAAGTATACGAGTGCCAGGGTCACCAAGGCTACTGCTGGAAGGCTCTCGTTCACCAGGTCAAGGGTGAGACGGTAGAAAGCATTGTGTCCTTGTGCAAGAAAAGGCAGCAAAATTCCCCGCAGGAAACCATAGCCATAGAAAAAGAGAAAAAGGAGGAAGGTGACAACAACCGGGCCACTCCAAGATGGGAACAGGCACAATGGGGCTACCTCAATTTCTCGAGCAGCAGACAAGCCACCCATATTCACGGGGTGGAACCCCATCTGCTGAGCCAACTGCACAACTTTCTTCTTTCCCCTCTGTACTGTTACAGCAGATCAGGACCTACAGTAATGAAAGGTAGAAAATCACAAATTTCAAATAACGCTGTATTTGTTTTTGACAGATACAGATAAAACAACAGCCCTGACCTGTCTGCTTCCAAAAAAGCCCCAGTCTGCAGCTCCCAGGTTGAAACCGTGTTAAAAGCTTTGACCACTAGACTGTCTGGAAACAGCTCAGCTAGTCTTTCCGCATTGGACGGCCCATGGATGTTCATCTCTGCTGCGTTACTTACATCCACAAGCACCTTCCCTATCAGTGCATACTGTAACTCCAGGAAGGAGCAGTAATTCTCAGGGAACAATGGCGTAAACACTAGACACATTGATTGTGATACTGTCCCCTCCTGGTTTCTCAACTCCACTGCATCAGGGAACAGTCCTGATGGGATGCGATTCACACAGCGACTCCCAACCACCACTCGCACACCAGAAGCTACCAGCCGCACTGCTAGTGAGCGAGAGAAATCTCCAGTATGGCCACTGTAGGGCTGGTTAGACATACAGGTAGGGCATCAGCAGGGCCTTCAGAGTCTGAGAGCAAAGGAGTTTTCATACCTTCTGCCATAATGAACCTGAGAAGAAGAGTGTGAGGTTAGGAAATGATGTGCATTTATTAGTGCTGGGCAACAATTAATTGCGATTAATTGCATCCAAAATAAAAGTTTTTGTGTACATAATAAATGTGTGTGTACTGTGTATATTTATTATGCATATATAAAGATATAAAGTAGGCCTATATATTTTGAAAAAACATGTATTTACATGTATATATTTACATTCATATAATTTATATTATATATAAATATATTTAATGTATAAACATAACATTTTTCTTAAATATATACATGCATGTGTGTGTATTTATATATAGGCTACATAATAAATACATACATTACACACACATATATTCTGTACACAAAAACTTTTATTTTGGATGCGATTAATCAGATTAATCATTGCCCAGCACTAGCATTTATATATCTGGACATTTCCAAACTGCTGTCCTGTTATCGTTAAAGTAATAAAGCCACAAATTCAAATGTTCATTAGAGATAGAAATATTAGATATGTTTGATGAACTATTATTAACTTATATAAGTTCGTTAATAGGCTACATGTATGTAATTAACTTGCAATAATAATAATAAAAACATGTAGTTTAGTTTTTGATTATTTGTGCACCACAATTACACCATATCAAAATCATTTAACATTCCACATTCTGACACACAGGAACTAGCAATATTTCCCTTTCTACAGCATAACAGAAAAACAAGTAGGCTGATTATCTCATTCCATTTTCTCAATTTTAAATTCTCTCTCTCTTTTTTGTATGTTTAATTAGCCTATGTGTATGCTATATTGCACTGTTTTAAATAAACATTGGATGACATGTATTATTGCTGTTGTTGTAGTTATTGTAGTTTTTATTAGAGCTATTATTATAGTTAGGCTATATTGTTGAGCATGTTAAAATTTCTTTTTTTTTTCGCCTTTCAAATGAGTTGTCAGGAGGTTTCGTTTCTGCTGAAGAGGTGGGGAACAAACGTTCTCAATTACTCAGAGCAAATGCTAAAAATAACTTTTACATTGAAATTACATTCTTTAACATCATTAGTTATCCATATCAGAAAATCCATTATATGCTGATTTATCATGTACTCAACTCACCACTTTCATATAACTTCACTTTTTCTGGCGACTCTGTGGGACTGTGCTGTTCCAGGACTGTATAACTGGTGCGCTTCCGTTACTGTGCACTAGAGATATGAGAGCGTGCAGAAAAAGACATTCCTTATCATACTCGGACTATCTGTGTAGAACATAGGGGAGCGTTACTGAATTCTAGTGTCAAATTAACAGCCGATTGGTCCGAGTTATCAATCTAAGATGACGTCTCGAGACCCCTCCATTCCTTTGCGCTCCGTTTTACTGCTTTGAGCTCCTGTGTTAACGCCCCCTACACGCAATTGACAATAGAAAATAACCTGAAATTAAATGGGATTATAAATAATGCATAATCCATGACTGGAAGAGACGTGCACTGGACATGGGCCTTTCGTGTGAAGTGCGGCGCATCGGCTGTTATTTTGCTAATAGTTTGTAGACACGCATAGCGGTCTCAGCTGATCCGGATCCTGCATTTGTAAACATCTGCACGGCCGCGATAAGGACGCGGTGAACATGAGCAGAGCAGGCTTGTTACGCGACGAGGCGGGTTCTCGCTCCGCCGACTCCTCCTGCAGCTCTAACCGGACAATGGCTGTGTGTGTGTCCGTGTTGGCAGCACTGGTTCTCGGTATCGGGATACTGTGCGCGCTGGCGGCCGGTCCGCTTCATGCACAGTGCTTTGTTGAGTGGTATGTACAGTATCTGACACGTTTGATAAATGTCTGCATGTGTCACGCTTACTCCTGATTTCTAGAAACTTTTGTTATATGACATATTATTTAAATTCTTATATTGCATCAATTGCATGCATATACGCATATTAAGTATATTTCCATATGTTTCCGATTTTAACTTAATTTTTGGTTTATTTGTTTAGGAAAATAGGTATTCCTTGCTTTGACGTCTCATCCCTCTTGGTCAATCAAATTAAAGAGTGGTCAACAGAAACATGTCCTGGGAAGAGTCAAAGATGCCTTTATTCTGTGAGTGTGTGCATGAATAGACTAAAGAAAAAGACTTTGGATATATGTTGTTTCAGATGATGTATATATCATACAATAAGAATAAATTACAGTACCTCTTACAAAAAAGTGGTGGTGGTATCATGGCATATGATGGTCGGATAGTGAGGCCATACTTTGATACAGTTCTGAATTACTACCTTGCTGAACTCCCAAACGTGTGATTCCAGTTGAAATTGCCAGCAAAATTTCGCAGAGGGACCGTAAATGTGATCGCACTAGGGGCATCTCTGGGTATGCAAAGTGTGCATGTGCATATGGGCCCGGGTGGATTGGGGGTCCGCAGAGAATAAACATCTGCTCATTTTTTAAATTAAAATGAGGGAAAAAATTCTTAATTTGTGGCCATGATAAATATTTTTTTTGTCTGCTTGTCATATGCAGGGCTCCTAATTTCTTGCATACATTTGTTATTTTTGCACTAGAGCAGCAGCGTCATTTTATTATTATTTTTTTTTTTTAACTACGTGCAAACGCTGCATTGTGGGGCCAAATAAAAGAAAAGAAAAAAAAACACTGTGTGAGAGGTTGGTAGCTAGCTAGTTGAAAATATATTAAAGGATGGACAAATACAAATATAAAATGGGGCCTTAAAGAGGAAAGAGAGGGTAGAGAAGTTCACAAGAATAGTTTTTGTGTGTGTGTGTGTGTGTGTGTGTGTGTGTGTGAATGGGACTGATGTCAAAGGTGAGAGGGAAAATTTGTCGGCTAATATTAGCTGTTGCATGTCTTTGGATGAGAACAACAATGCATCTCTGGGATAACAACATTTCAGGATCTGGCCATTTTTTTGTACTTTTTTTTTTTTAATAGGCCCAGGGCTGACTTGCTAAGCTACTGTACTGCACCTTTACTGTATTGAACATCAGAGGTCTGAAATGCTTAAAACATCTTAATCATTTTCCAGAACAATCAAATATACTGGACACTAATCTTTACTCACTTCTTGTGCATTATGTTTTCTTGCTGCTCTCCATGATTTTAGGCATACCTGTATGCTTATTATGCCATGCTAACTATGATAGTTGCCACCTACATGTGATTCTGGTTCATATCTTTAGCTGGTATCTGTAAATGCAGATGACATCACTGCTACACACACCACTCCAGTGATGAGGTTTGTGGATGACATCACCTTTAACCTGAGCAGTCCAGACCCAGATTCCTGTGATGTTCAGGTGAGTGTGACATTAGCTTTCTTACAAAGCCGTGCACACTCTGGATGCTAAGTGTCCTGACAACAATTAAATCTTACTGGGGCAGTCTTAGAAATATTCAATCATTCTCTGTTTTTGAAATTTCCTCAGGGCCAGTCTGTCTCTCGAAGCTGGTATGCCATTTTAGACTCAGGGACAAACTACATGAACATGTACAACCTCATGAGAGGTGAGTGAGAGAGACTGAAGGTAAACATAGCTAATCTTGTGAAGTCTTAATAAGATTACTGATCAAATCTGCCACTTCCCTGAAATATGACCCATTGGGGCATTTACTAAATTTTCAACACTATTGACAACAGGACACTTTCATAGTAATGCATTGTACCCTTTTATCTGTGTTATAATTTGGTTGTCAGAGCATTGCCTTATGATATGCAATCGTGATCATGGGTTTGATCCCAGGGACTGTATGTGCTCATTAAAGGGGTCATATGATGTGATTTCAAGTTTTCCTTTCTCTTTGGAGTGTTACAAGCTGTTTGCGCATAGATAAGATCCCTGAAGTTGCAAAGACTACAGTCTCAAAACCAAAGAGATATTCTTTATAAAAGTTAAGACTCGACCATGCCCACCTAAAACGGCTCATTCAAACACACTCCCACATGTCTACGTCACGGTGTGGGAAGATTTGCAAAACACTGCCCAAATGTATACGCAATGAAAGAAGGCGGAACTATTATTCTCGCTGTAGTATTGTTGCTGCCGCCGGCGCCATGTCCTGGAGACGCTGTGTTTCATTGTGAAAGCAAAAGTACTTTCTTTGGGCTTCCAAAAGAGGACACAACTAGAAATCAGTTGTTAAGCTGTATTTACAACATTGTTCCAGAACAGTACAACCCAAATATTAGAGTGTGTGCAGCATATTTTACGGAGGACTATTTCCTGAACCTGGAAGAGTAGCCTACAATGCTGACTTGCACAAAGGCTGTTTCTATAAAGTGGGGCAATTCCAACTTTGCAAGGACAGTCTGGCACTTCTGACTCACAGCCTGTAAGTACGTTTTCTTATTTAAAAATTTTGCCACTGATGATTCAAACGCGAGTTTTGAGCAGTGTAGGGTAGTGCTTGTTGTTTGTCGTTTCTCCGATCACAAATGCAGACATGGTAATGTTTACGTGGCACGATGCAACGCGATGAGTAAAAAGACAATATAAGTCATTATAATCAGTAATTATGTCCCCACTGGATGCAACAAATGCCTCGTTTATAATGGGACAACCAAAGTATTTTTTTTCAATAATTTATAGTCATACAGTACTGCACACAGAGCAGTAGAAAGTCTTGGTTCTTGCTCTGCAGCAGCAGCAGCAGCAGCAGCGTAACAGATCTATTCTGCCAAGACCAAACACATTAATATTGTCATGTACATTACCATTCCAGTCTGTCCGAGAGTTATCGTGACAGAACTTCAGTTATTATTATGATTATAATGTTTAGTTTATTATCCCTGTAAATTATATCATTAGTCAAAGGGATGATATGTTCCAAGAATGGAAAATACCCAAATGAAAATGTAATGCAAACATATGCCTGTAGCATTTGCATCATTTCAGGTTCAGGTTTACAATAATCCTCATTAAATCACTTTTACACATATTCAGTCACTTTATATCATTATGTTATTTGCCTAAAACTACTATTACTGTGATACCAAGATTCTAAATCTACATAAAGAAAGCATTTTGTTCCTGGAAAAAAAAGAGACAGAAAAACACCTGCTTTAGCAAATAATTGAACATAATGAATTTCTATAGAAAAAAGACAGGCTATTTTTATTTTTCTTCCTTTCTTTCTTTCTTTCTTTCTTATTTATTTATAGTTTTACTATAGTAAATAGTATTGTATTTTACTATAGTTTTTTATTGTACTGTTTTTGTATACTAGAGTATCATGTATCAATTGCTTCTGCCACCCAATTAATGCCTTCTGCATTTATTATTCTCATTTGTAAGTTGCTTTGGCTAAAGACTGCTAAAGTAGTAATAAAGGTAAATGTAAATGTTGTAGTTATTTTCAAATATTTATTTAGCTGATTGAGCCCTTTTTTAAGAGTTCAGCATCTGTGAAGTTACCAGTGAATGTTTGCATTAATTGTTTGCATTTTGCTTTATTATTCAGGTATATCAGAATGCTTTGCAAAATATGTGATTGTGATTTTTGTTGAAGGTTCGTTGAGCTGATTTTGTCAATTACTCGGTTAAGGCTAGTAATGAATAACTATTCTGTTTAGTTGTCTGTTTGTTAGAAAAATATACGCCTAATATTTCTCATTTTGATGACACCATGAACTGTTTCTATAGGGCAATGAATGTTTTATTTCTTCCATGCTTAGTTACTTGGTAACCATTCTGAAGGGTTATAGTAGAGCAAATAAAAAACAAACTGTATTTGTATATTGTTCAGATGAGAATTGTAACATAAGGGGCATGACAACGGAGATGTGGATCCATATGCAGTTTTTTTTTATAAAACGTAGTCAGACAGGCCGGGTCAGTATCAGCAAACTGAGTTATCCATAGAGCAGTCAAAGGTCAGGCCAGGCAGAAAACAATCATGAAACAAGGAATAGTCCAAGATCAAAACACAAAGGCACAGCAAGGAAACATGGAAGACCAGGAAACGTTACAGGCTAACAATCAACAGCGATGTGAAAGTGTGTGTGCCATTCTTATAGTGAGATTAATGAAGTAATGAGAGACAGGTGATAACAATTGTTGATAAGTGCAGATGAGTCCGGGCACAGGATTATGGAAAATGCAGTCCTGGGTGAATGGTAAAAGTCAGGGATGGAGTGTCCACTGGTGGAGCTAATGGGCACTCCAGTTGGTGATTGTGACAGAGTCCCCCCCTCCAGACGCTCCTTAACAGGAACAGACATGAGTCCAGGGGGAGGTGGAGCAGAAGCGGAACAGGGGGAGAGATGGAGGGCCAGGTCGATGTGGAAGTGAAGCAACAGGGGATTGAGGCAGAACCGGCGGAGCAGAGTGCCAGGGCGGAGCCGGCGGTGCCGAAGGCCAGGGTGGAGCAGAGGGCCAAGCTGGAGCTAGCAGAGCAGAGAGCCAGGGTGGAGCCGGTGGAGCAGAGGGCCAAGGCGGAGCCGATGACCACCAGAGCAGAGCAGAAGAACACCATGGAGGAGCAGACAGAGTTGAAGACCACCAGAGCGGAGCAGGTGGAGCTGAAGAGCACCAGGGTGGAGCAGAAGACCACCTTAGCAGAGTAGATGGGACTAAAGATCCCCACAGTGGAGCAGACGAACCAGGCAAAGCAGAGGACCACCAGAGCAGGGCAGAAGACCACCATGGCAGAGCAGACGGATTGGGCAGAGCAGAAGACCACCAGAGCAGGGAAGAAGACCTCCACAGTGGAGCCGACAGACCGGGCGGATCAGGCAGAACTGGAACAAAGAGCACAGAGAGGTTAACAATGGCCTCAGTGGCCGTAACAGAACCGGCAGACAGTTCAGAGACGGCATCTTTTGCCATAACAGGGTGAGCAGAGAGTTCAGGAGCAGCTCTTTTGACCTTGGCTGTACAGTCAGAGAGTTAAGAAACAACCTCCCTGATCGTTAAAGGGCAAACAGAGAGTTTGTGATCGGCCTTCTTTGCCAGGATGGGACAGTCACAGACTTCAGAATCTACCTTCTTGGTCAGAACAGGACAGACTGAGGGTTCAGAAACGGCCTCCTTAGCTGTAACAGAACAGACTGAGAGTTCACAGATGGCCTCTATAGCCATGACAGGACAGGCAGAGAGTTCATAGACAGTCTCCTTAATCATGACAGGACAGGCAGGGAGTTCGTCCATAACAGGCAGAGCTGAGAATTCATGATTGGCTTCTAGGGCTGAGACTGGTTTGACAGGGGATTTACTGACTGTCTCCATGACCTCATCAGGACAGACAAAGAGTTCATTAGTGTGCACCCCTGTCTTAAGAGAAGCTGAAGCAAACACCCCCACCACCTCTGGAGATTCTGCAGCGGATGCTGCCATCTCTGGAGGTTCTGCAGCGGATTCCGCCACCTCTGGCAGTTCTGCAACAGTAGCAAAGGAGCTACAACAAACACAGGGAGTTCAGAGACAGCACTTGTGGCCATAACAGAGGCATCAAGAAACAGGGAGGGTTCAAAACTAGTGTCCGTGGTAGAAACAGAGGCAACAGGGAACACTGAGAGCTTGGGGGAGAGTGCTGCTACAGTCTCAGAAGGAGTTGGAGTGGATATTTCCACCGTGGAAGATTCTGCAATAAAAGTTGCCACCTCAGGGGAAACTGGAACACAGTCAGGGACAGGAAAGGTTCTCTGGGACTGGAGCAGACACTGAAGGACACTCTGGAGGAGCAGACACTGAAGAGCATTCAGGATCAGACTCTGGAATGGATTCTGGAGTGGACTCTGGACTAGGAGCAAACTCTGGAGTGAATTCATGGAATAGAGCTGGATCCTGGCTGAGTTCTGGGATGAGAGCGGGTTCTAGACTGAGCTCAGGGGCTGGAGCCTGCACTGGACTCTAGACTCTGGCCTAGAACAGATACCCTCTCTGGGCTAGACTCGGGATCAGAAGACTTCTTTGGGCTAGACTTTGGAACAGAAGCCTTCTGTGGGCTAAACTTGGGATCAGGAGCCTCCTCTGGGCTAGACTTGGGATCAGATTCGGGGAATAGAGTGGGCGCCACCACCTCGGCAGGTTCTGCAGCGAAGGCTGCCACCTCTGGGGAAACTATGGTGGTGTGTGCGGCCCAAACACAGAGAGTGGCCGTAGCCATAATTGGCAGGACAGATAGTATATCGTCTATATCCAAGAATCACAGTGCTGTGCCTGGGAAACTGGGGTGAGTAGCGACCAGCATGCTTGAGAGTGCTGAAACTGTGTTGCTAGAGAGCGTGGAAACTACGTGGCTTGTGAGTGTAGAGACCCTTGGAATGCCAGCAGTTTGCACCGACACCAACTGAAGGTCCTCCACGCTGGATGCCAGCCTTGAACGCCTTGGGACTGACTTTGTGTCTTCAAATGCAACATTCACGATGCTCTGGAACACTGGAGTGGCATCCGTGATGGCTGAAGACTGTGGCCTGACATCCCTAAAGGCCGGAGGCTCTCACGTGGCGGCCCTAACGTGAATAGGCTCTGGCTTGGTAGACTAGACGTCAGCAGGCTCTGGCTTGGCAGGCTTGACATGAGCAGGCTTTGACTTGGCAGACTTGACGTGAGCAGGCTCTGGATTGGCAGGCTTGACGTGAGCAGGCTTTGGCTTGTCAGACTTGACGTGAGTAGGCTCTGGCTTGCCAGGCTTGACGTGAGCAGGCTTTGGCTTGGCAGGCTTGATGTAAGCAGGCTTTGGCTTGGCAGGCTTGACGTGAGCAGGCTCTGGAATGGTGGCCATGACAGGACAAGACTCAGGAATGGGGGCCATGACAGGACTAGACTCTGGAACGGCGGCTATGACGGGATGAGACTCTGGATGATCAGCTGTGATGTGACGAGACTCTGGACAATCAGCTGTGACATTGACGAGGCTCTGGACGATCGGCTGTGGTCTGACGTGACTCAGGAAGATCAGCTGTGACTTGACCTCACTCAAGAAGATCAGCGGTGATTTGACTTGACTCTGGGCTGGCAGCCATTTTGTGAACAGTCTCAAAGCTGGCAGCCATTTTATGAACAGTCTCTAAGCTGGCAGCCATTTTTCAAAAGTCTCTGGGCTGGCAGCCATCTTGGGAAGAGACTCTGTGTTGCCAGCCACGTTCCACGTTCCTCCTCTGTGATACCCACAGTGAATGCAGAGCCGTTCAATTGAAGTGTCAAATCTATATAAAATTCCAGGGTCCAGCTTGGGTCATGCAATGGCATGAGTAAACCAAGTGACTTGGGCAGTCCCCCTCGAAAAAAGATCATGAGGCATACCTGGTCAAAAGATGTTAAATGAGCCAGATCAATAAAGTCCTCAATGTAGTCCTCAGCTGGTTGATCTCCCTGATGGAGACACATTACCCGTGCTGCTGGATTCATGGCTGGCCTGGATGCATTCAAAAAGCCACTGGATCTGGGTGTGGCTGTTGATTCTGTAATGTAAGAGGTGTGACAACAGAGGTGTGGATCCAAATCCAGCTTTATTTAATAAAATGCAGTCAGACAGGCTGAGTTAGTATCAGCAAACAGAGTAATCAAAGGTAATCCAAAAGAGTTATCCACCAAGCAGGCAAAGGTCAGGACAGGCAGCAAACAATCATGAAACAAGGAACAGCAGTGTTGCCAACTGCTTTCAATTGAAAGTAGCTAAAACTGGTAGCTAAATATCACTAGATGACATCATAATGGCAAATTCACTGATCTGTAAAAAGATGACTATAGATCAGTGGGCAAGATGAGAACTTAGATAAGGTTTGTCCAAGAAGTTGCTATATTTGTCCCTAAACTTTTGAAAAAAGTCTCAAAAGGGGTGGGGAAGTCGCTAAATCTAGCTACAAAATTGCTAAATTGGCAACACTGAGGAACAGTCCAAGATCAAAACACAAAGACAAGGCACGGCAAGGAAACATGGAAGACCAGGAAACGTTACAGGCTAACAATAAACAGTGAAATTGTGTGTGCCATTCTTATAGTAAGACTAATGAGGTAATGAGAGACAGGTGATAGCAACTGATAATGAGTGCAGATGAGTCCGGGCAAAGGATTATGGGAAATGGAGTCCTGAGTGAATGGTTAAAGTCAGGGATGGAGTGCCCACTGGTGGAGTTGGTGATCGTGACAAGAACCATATCTGGGACCAAACAAACTGAAAAGCACACACTTTTCAAACTTTGGATCAGAACAACTGAATTAAGTTACTTTAAAATAAACATTTATGTACAGTAACAATATCACATGCTAGCAAGCCAAATAAAACTTTTTACGCATTCTGAAAATGGAACTTGTTACGGCTAGAGTTTTTCCACAGAAGGTGAAAATTCTGATGAAATGGCATTCAGTGCTGACTTATATAGGCAGTCAACCGCATAGCTTTTCACACTATGCGAGAAACAATTTTTGAAAGGGAATTCAAACACATACGACGCTCACTGTAGTTTCAGCGTATGCTTCTCTGTATATGAGGACTTTACAAGCTTTTCACTGTTTCATTCGAGAAAAACTACTGTCAAATACAGAAAATTTGGAAGTAAAACTGAAACACCTTTGCCACAAACTGTCATAATGATAATAATAATAATGATAATGATCATCATAATAATAATAATAATAATAATAATAATGTTTTTAAGGAATATCACACAGCCAAGGCGTTTTTTTTCCAATAATTTATACAGTTATACAGTGCTGTTTTGCAGCATCTTATTAAAAACTAAAACTAAAAAAATAAATAAAAATGCAGTGTTTTGTTGTAAATTAATTCAGGAAATATAAAATTGAAAACAGAATTTATGAATGCATCTTTCTGCTTGTATGTGTTTTGCAGGTAGTGGTCTCTCATCTTCTCCTAGTTTTACTGAATCTACCAGTGACAGACTGTGTACCCAGTTTTCCTCCACACGACAGAAACTTCCCCCATAAGAAGCCTGCGCACATCTGGATCTCCACATATTATAGAATGAATACAAAAAAGTGATTTCAGTAGTTTTAAATCAAATGCATTTTTAATTACCACATGTAAAATGTGAAATGTTTTATCAGTGAAAGAAAAAATACTTAACATTGATTTCAGTATCAGTTAGCAAAAAGTTATTTGTTCAGAATAGAAAATTGAATAAAACAATTTATTTTACCCACAATCACTCTGTATGTCTGTACCACTACACAGCTAAATATAGTCAATAATTATCTACATTCACTTTTTGATGCCTGTGCATCTCTTACATCAACCTTAACGCTCATTAATCCCCATCCTGTTAAAATGTGGACATTTTTCTCATACAAGATCCTATTTGTTTTTTTTGTTGTTGTTTTTTTAATTATTATAATTTTTTTTTTAATTGGCGGATTTTATGTATGAATATGCATGTATCAAAAGGTCACAATGAAATTTATATTCAAGGCAGCTTTCAATTTTTTAAAGACATTTTATAATTTTTTTTTTACCAAATTTAAGTACACTTGCTAACAGGATTTGATTACCAATATTCATAGGGTAACACCAGCTTACCACATGCACTTTTCATGCACTTTAGTTTTTATTATTATTATAATGTTAAGTTTATTATCTCTGTAAATTATGTCATTAGTCACACAGGGATGGTATTTTCTGAGAATGGAAAATACTCAAATGGAAATGCAATGCAAACATGCATGCTATTTTACTTCAGCATTTGCCTATAACATTTGGATCATTTCAGGCTCAGGTTTACAATAATCCTCATTAAGTCACTTTTACACATATTCAATCCCTTTATATCTTTATCTTATTTGGCTAAATTTACAGATACTGTGACACCAAGATTCTAAAACTACACAAACAATGCATTTTGGCAGAAAAACACATGCTTTAGCAAATAATTCACCAACATAATGAATCACTATAGAAAAAAGAAAGGCTATTTTTCATTAATTAATTACTTAATTCATTATTTATTTATTTACTTCTTTCTTTCTTATTAATTAATATTTAATTAATTTGGTTTGTAATACAGAGGACAAAAGAGAAAGTCACATTATAAATACAGATTTTAGTACAGATATCAGATACAGATATCAGAATGCTTTGCAAAATATGTGATTGTAATTTTTGTTGAAGGTTTGTTGAGCCGAGTTTCCCATTTACTTGGTTAAAGCTAGTAATGAATAATTATTCTGTTTAGTTTAGTTCTGTTTAGTGTAGAACTATATACGTTTAACATTGCACATGATGACACCATGAACGGTTTCTATAGGGCAATGAATGTTTTATTTCATCCATGCTTGGTTAATTGGTAAACATTCTGAAGGGTTATAGCAGAGCAAATAAAAAGCAAACGTACTCGGTTACTTTCGTAACCTCGGTTCCCTGAGATATGGGAACAAGTACTGCGTCGTAAGACAAAAAGGCCTCAGTGTATTTAAAACAAGTTAAACACGATTCTTTCAAGATTTTGAGTTGAGATTACGATAAGTGATAGGCCTAAGTGATTGTTGTTGCTGTTTTAAAGTACCAAACATCAGAGAAGATTTTAACTTTCCATCATGATTTGCATGGTATTAGAGAGAGTAAATGCTGAAATAAAGTGTTATTTTAAGCATATTTTTTAGCAAGTTCATGTCTTTTCAGTTTGTTTTAAATGGTCCCAGATTTGGTTCTCATCTGAACAATATACAAATACAGTTCCCTGTCGATATTCTCACTCGTACTGCGTCGTAAGACGCTGTATGGGAAAAACTCTTTTTTCCTCTTCAACTGAAGCCTTTTCAATCACGCAGTGA